>CAAKHC010019298.1:11795-22502 GCA_901007825.1 Macroramphosus scolopax | reverse complement strand
GCACTCGACAGATATCTGGAGATCAAAACTGTTAACTAACTACAGAGTGAGAGATCTGTCTGTCTGTCTGTCTGCCTGTCTGTCTGTCTGCCTGCCTGCCTGCCTGCCTGCCTGCCTGCCTGCCTGTCTGTCTGTCTGTCTGTCTGTCTGTCTGTCTGTCTGCCTGCCTGCCTGCCTGCCTGTCTGTCTGTCTGTCTGTCTGTCTGTCTGTCTGTCTGTCTGTCTGTCTGTCTGTCTGTCTGTCTGTCTGTCTGTCTGTCTGTCTGTCTGTCTGTCTGTCTGTCTGTCTGTCTGTCTGTCTGTCTGCCTGCCTGCCTGTCTGCCTGCCTGCCTGCCTGCCTGCCTGCCTGCCTGTCTGTCTGCCTGCCTGCCTGCCTGCCTGTCTGCCTGCCTGTCTGTCTGTCTGCCTGCCTGCCTGCCTGTCTGCCTGCCTGCCTGCCTGTCTGTCTGTCTGTCTGTCTGTCTGTCTGTCTAAACACCCTTCAGGCTCCCTGTCTGTCCCCTGTGACCTTGTGGTGTCCAGTTCAAACTACCTCCACTCTTCTTGTATCCAATGATCTCCTCCTCTAAATGAAGCTTCATTTACATCACATGAATTCAGCTTTCAAAGAAGCAGAGATGTGATTCTTCCCTGTAAAAGAAGCTGATCAAAGGGGAACTCTTCTTATCTCGAGAAGTCTCATTGACTTTATTTCAGTTATTTCATCATTTTCATATTCTACTAGTCATCTGTGACCTGTGTGACACTACATGGGTTGAAACTGAAGGTCGAACCAACATCATTTATATGGAGTGTGAATAAGATAAACTTGAACCTGACGATCTCACCACACTGTTGTCATCTTTTCAAAACGGTCGAGACTTCGTGAAGCTCTCTAGATGTGATACATTAAGAGCATTTAGATATAAATTGACAGACTGAGTGGCTTTGTATTAACACTTTGTGGAGTCTAGAGGTCCACTCCAGTTGGAACACCACACATCCCTTCATATGAATACAGTAGTACAGCTCATTCATTGTGTATGCAGAGTCAACATCAATTCACTATAAACAGCTTCAGCTCCGATTCACTGATTTATGATGTCGTATAAAACCTGCGAGGTCAGATGGACCAACGACGTTGGACCAACGTCTGACCCGACTGAACCCAAACAATCTGTTTGTTCTCAATGTCATCGAAGACGCGACCAGAGGTTGCTTCAGTAAATGTTTTAATCATGTACAAAAGTGATTTGTCTTTTAATTCAATACAAAACAGATGAAATGCAGGTTGTAAGATATAAATGCAAATTCATCTCAAAGGAAAAAACATGAGAAACCCAAACAGCCCAAAGTGTTACACATTGCCGATATGAAACCAGATATTGGTAAAACTAAAATAAAATAAAAACAAATACTACAACAGACTTTTTGTTTTCTATCTATCAAGTGAACATAAAACAGCTTCTTTTCTCTGATGTGCATCTTTTTTTTATTTAATCTTTTCTGGCAAATACAAAATCACACTAGTCATGAAGGTGCTTGAAGATGTGAAACGGACGTGTGTCTGTTTTAATGGACCACGGAAGGACGAGCAGTCCAAAGACCCACCAACACCAGACCCGGGGTCCCTGTGCTGACATGTCCGTGTGTGTGAAGAGGGTGTATCAGAGGTGGAACCTGCCTGGGGAGTTAAGAGTCATCTTGTTATTATGAGGAACTTCCTTTAGCATCCTGTGAGATTATAATGGAGATGAAACAGCACTCGGCCATTCGAAGTGTTCTGCAATCCCACAATACACAACATGGAGATTTTAAATCACCAGGTACTGGATGAAATCATCTGAACTCAAAGTTCCCCTGTTAGCTTCCTGCAGGACTGTTAATCTCACATCACCGCGGTAGGATGGTGACAGGTGGTCCTACCAGGAGGTTCTCAGAGGGGTCTGCAAACATCAAGACTTAACATCCCCAAAGGGACTAAATGAGAGGAAGACTGGTTGCATCATCATCACCACCACTGCGGGGGAAGAAGTGAAGGGTCAGTCAGTTGTGAGGAGTCTAGTTGGGTGATGACGTTCCGCTGGAGGTTCATTAGCACCGTGCTTGATGGATAAAGCAACTCATGGCTACAAACAGCTCCAGTGCTGCAGTCCGGGTTGTAGCTTAGGTGTTTTTGTTTAATTGCCGTGTGTTATTTGTGTAACAACAATGCTGTATTACAGTTACATTAGGTGATGGTGGTTAAACCAAATGCACCTGCATAGACTGAGAAGAAATACAGTAAAAAAAAGCATTCAATTGGTTAACCTAGAAACTGATGGAGTCGCTGTACATCAGGCAATAACGTGAGTTTTAAAGTTTTATGCTGAAACTTTTAGGGAATTAATTAATCTCTTAAATCACATGCAAAGAGTTGATAACAAACGACAGAATATCCGGACTAGATAACAAATGAACCGTCCAGTCTACTGGTGAACGCTACGATCTACATCTGCAGGAAGCTGACGAGTGAACCTTGACTTAGATGATAAACCTGCTGACCCTGACGACACGCACGAACAGTCGCTGTCAGTTTACTGCTGTATAACAGGGTCGCCTGTTAGTTTCGGCGTGACGCCGTATCAAATACTTAAATAGTTTCTAGGCACAGAGTATGTAAGAACTAAACCAATGAGTAAAAGGCAACTTGTACGTGAACAGACATTAGTACCACGAGAAAAGAATATTAGCTAACCCAGCAGGTTGTACACCAGTCAAATGTTGGAAATGTGCAAACACAGAGAGAAACTGTGCTGTCGTGAATACTGCACCGCCATGTGGACGTTCATATAATCTCACATGAATCCAGCTTCCATTCAACTCGTCCACATCAAGAGGACCAGCAGTTAATGCTGCAATAATCTGCTACTAGATTCATAGATATTTGTCAAAGGTTGGTGCAGTTTATAGCAACTCACATGGATAAATAGGGAGGAGGACACAAAGGGGGAACATTACTGCAGCCTGCCTACCAGTTGCTGCTTTTCTAATTCCGCTGCTGTGCTCTGCCGCCCCCTGCAGGCTCACATGGAGCATGACGTTACATACTTGTTTGGCTAGTTGAAATGTAAGAACACGTAATACTTAACTGTATTAATTTTGTTTGTTGATGTGATTTTCTTGCCTCATACCGGCCGTACCTGCATAACACTACTCACAGCAGCCTTTCTACTCCACATAATATTGGAATTATGCTCTTCGTTTGTATCTGTTTACTAAAATAAAAACTGATTTACAAGTTGCTTTTGGCAAAAGTGCAAATTAAACCATGTGGTGAGAAAACGTCTCTCTCTCTCTCTCTTCTCTCTCTCTGTGTCACACAAATGCACACACTCATTTTTGGACAAGCTGTGGAGGGATAAGGCTTTGGTGTCCATAGTAATAGTGCTTAGAGGAGGACACAGGGACAGCCGCCACTCTTCTGCTTCCCTGTGTGATGAGCTGGCAGCGGGGGACTCTCCATCTCCTGGAACTTCCTGCAGATGAAGAATTGGAGACACCAAGAATTAACTCTGCTCAGAGGGGACGAAGAGCGTACATCACTGTCATTAGATTGTTCTGGAGCTAGAAAACCTTTGGTACAATTCAGGAAGGCTGTTGCTCACCTGATAATTTGCACCAGCTCCAAGAATGCTTCGTCCACGTTGTAGCGGTTCTTGGCTGAAGCCTCCATGTAGTGGATCCTATTCTCTCTGGTGAACGCCTGAGCATCCTCCCTGGAGATCTGAAGACAAAAACAAAACGTATCCAGTCAGATACGACACCGCTACATCGTCCTCGTCACCCTGCACAGCTGTGGACAGAACGATTTCCTTTCAAACAGCAGCTGACGTTTATAAGAAATGATTGTTCTTGTCCAGATGGATGAGTGGATGTTAGAGGAGGATACGATGAAGGTGTAGTCTGTACAACCAGCAGACATACTGGTGGACTCTTATTTAAGTTAAATAAAGTACACAGCATCCCTGTGTTCCTCACTGTGAACTCTGATTATGGCTTCACTGCAAGGCAATTTCAGCAATTATTCATGAATGGTCCATCTATGCATTACCGTTCTGGGAGGAGATACACCCAGCGAAGAGATACAAGCTTTCCTTACTAGTGGAAGGATATCTAACTGGGCCAGGGTTCACTTCGCTCTACTAGAAGTAGCAAGTTGAAGTTTGCTACCATCGTTGTTAGACGGAGCAACAACAAGTACAGTTTGTGTTTGACCTTCACATTTCTATTTGTTATAATGTGAAACAACTTGGGGGATATTGTGATTGTGTTCTGATTCATTGTTAAAGGCTTCCAGCAGCAGCATTTCCACCGACCTTACTGTTACTATAAAGATACAGAAGGAGTTTCCTTACCACTCTTTGCTGCTCCAGGTCCGCCTTGTTTCCAACCAATAGCATAGGGAAGTCATCTCGGTCCTTCACCCTCAGGATCTGGGTGTGAAACTTCTGGACCTCGTGGTAGCTGTGGAAGGACAGAGAGAGCTTGCAGTGACGGTATCAGTCACATGGAGCCTGACTTATACAACAGTATCACCAATAGTCAGATCCTTTCACCCCCTTTAAATGCAGTAGAACGTTTCATGGTATCATCAGAGAAACTTGGCTCTGGAGGGTTGGAAAAGACTCTAAACTCTACAGATAGATGGAACCCTCAAAGCATCCAAACAGTGAGGAAGACTCTGCAACACTTAACTCTGGAAAGGAAAGTCACATTTGTAGGGAAGTACTCGGGTTAAAATGTGCAGCAGAGCGTGGACTCCCTCATCCATCAGTCAAGAGCTTCAACCAGCTTCAGCAAAGTCAGCTGACGAGGAGTGTTTGGCCTCCACAGTTATGGATGACGTTGTGGGACTGGCTGTTAGAGTATGTCTACCTCCTATAGAGCTGTTACGGCAGCTTATTTCACGCCTTTTAATAATCAGGGTGTACGTGGGCTGACAGTTTCCACTCCACAGATCTGCTGGGTACAGGCCGTCCGTGAGCTCTGTCCTCTCGCTGCAGAAGCATCAGAATCAATCACCATCTCTTGTAGTGTATGTTGAGAGTTTATAAGAGACAAGTGTCTGGTTTAGTTGTAACAGGTTGCTTTAGATTGTACAGGCAGACATGGTAGAGTTCCACCCTAACCAGTCAGCTCTCTGTAAGTCCTCTTGTGATTGATTGCATCGCAGTGCTTCCACAGCCGAACCACTCTTTCATTCCTACAAGGCAGTTATTAACTACGGTCTAAGTTATCTCCAGGTGAAAGGCTCTCCGTTACCTGCCCCGGTCGTTGAGTGCAAACACCAGCAAGAAGCCCTCTCCTGAGCGCATGTACTGCTCCCTCATCGCCCCGAACTCCTCCTGACCTGCTGTGTCCAAGACTGACAGAAACACACACACACACACACACACACAGTGTTCATACTGTCCCGCCCAAACAACAACCAACCTTTAACAAACTATCACGGGTTATATCAGATGTTTGGTTTGCAGAGAGGTTAGTCAGGTATGATGTCAGGTAAATGACAGATGGCTACGTTTAGGGATGAATGTTATACTTTATGGTTGTGCTGAGGCCTCCACACAGTATATCAATACAATTTGCTGTGTAGGTTGATGGTTATATCTCACAGTAACTAATATTTAACCTGCTGTAAGCCATATTCATTGACAATGCAACAAGTGTTACAACAGTAAGCGATGCTACGTGTTACATGCTACATGTAAAGACACCACACAAGCAGCCTACCAGTGGGTCGGACACGCCATCTCATCTGCAATTAAGTCTAAGAGCCTCTTAAGTTACAAATCAGAAACCCAGAATGTTGAGAAGTGTCAATTGTACAATCAAATGACCCATAAGATTTGTTACAGTTCCTGCTACTAAACATAACTTTAGCTGTACTTGTCGCAGGGATGATAAATTACTGATGACTTTTAGTTTCATGATTTTCAGTTGCAAAGATCAGCACTGATTCAAGCTTCAGAAAAACACGAGTGTAATACTATTAACTAAATGTGACCAACACAAGAGAGGTAATACACTAGGTTGTAAGAAATCTATGTTCCTCCTGGGGAATGACAGTGTCGTGTCATGATATGCTAGAAAGATGAACCCAGATGTTGCATCATCAGTGTAGCGGGAAACAAGTGCAGAACTTGATACAAGACGTCTGGCCAGGTACAAGTCCTAACAAGGGAATGAAACATCCCGAGAGCAAACACACTGCCTGTGTCATATCACAACCCAGTGCAACACACCCTCTGCTTTCACACACCCTGCAGTCGCTCTGACAAACTGTTATGAATTCATGTCCGGGGTGACCGAGCCTTACTGTCCAGCCGGGTCTCCTTTCCGTCCACCACGCAGATCTTAGTGTAGGAGTCCTCGATGGTGGGGTCGTAGTCCGACACAAAGTAGGACTGTGAGACAAAACAAATATTAAAAGATAAGCTAGTGAGGCAGATCAGTTTACAATGGAGACGAAATAGAACCTACAACAAACTATATATCTAACACAAAGAGGTTCACCCAACAAATCAATGTCTTTAAAGTCTACTGGAGAGTGTTGTTATTACTTAAAGTAAACAATGATCTAACTAGAAAAGATGTACATGTATCCGTGACGCCACAGATCAGAATATTCCGGCTCAGTGTCATTGTTTCTGTTTGCAAACTGTGGAAGGGTGCGTTGGAATTAATCACCATTAGATCCTGTTATGGATAATCAATGATCATTAATAATTAATGATTATAAATAATCAATGAAGTAACCATTGCTGCATGCAAGGATGCAGTTGTATCACAACAAAACTGCAATCAAATGGAAGGAATTCCGTACTTTGTGCACAGAAGTTAATCACTTGAGTTGCTACTTGTAGAAGACTTTAGCCTCAGCTGTTGTGTTCTCTGCTAATGTTAGCATGCTAATCTGTTTGCTAACTGTTTGCCAAGTGTCAATTTCAAATATGATGTCTGTTTGTTCACCACTTGTTTCTGCTGCCCCCTGGTGGCCCAGACAATCAGTTAAACCGGTATAAGTTATTCGAATTTAGGAAAATAAAGTCTGCATTTAAAACTTTAACTGTGTTATAATTGTGTTGTATTGTCAGGCACCGTAAATAGAAAGAAAATGATTGTGGCGTGTGAGCAGAGCACGTAGCAGTCGGTTTGTTCTGTTATTGGCTCATGGGAAAGTGATTAACCTGTTGCTTTAAAGGTTCTATTCATGGCAGCCAGAGATGTAACATCACCTACCAAAAGACTTCTCCTAGTTAATAGCCAATAAATGTATGTAAAGAAAGCATTGATAAGACAGTAACCAGTTCAGTCATTAGCCTTGTTATCAGATTATAACACTGAACACTCCCATGACTGAACTGACTAACTGTAGGTTGTGTAAATAATATACACGAGACAAGTCATGCCAACAGATAGTTGGTTCACAACAGTTTAAATTGAGTATCCCCCTCCCCCCCCCCTTAGTTCTAGCAGTGTGGGTAGGTGTGGTTACAGATTATATGTACTTCTAGTGGTGATTATAGATTTCCAAGGAGGCTGAGGAGTTTGAAAGTATGTTAGGCAATGAGACAGACAGTCCAGTCTGTACCCAGTCTGCTTTCTATGCATTGGGTTTGAAAACTATCTAGTTGGCAGATTCCTTTAGTACGTGGATTTATTATCTCTGCTATCCAAATATATTTGCATTTGAATTTATGCACCTCGAAATGTTGGGGTGAAGCAGACAGGACTTTGCCCTTCTTCAACAAAGGTGGCAGTGGTGTCGGAGCTGGTGTAGATAAGAGCTAGACTGCTTGAAAGAAGTTTTAAAATAATATGTGAAAGTGCAAACATAAGAGGGATAACTTTATCTTTTCCCCGGGAGGGACCTCCATGGACCCCCTCTGTAATTGTGCCCCCACCCCCACATTTAGGCTTTTATGACGCCCCTGGCCTACATGACACATTTAATGGGCTACAGGCTCGATTGTCCGCGACAGGGCCACACATTTAATCCACCGAGACTAAAGTACCGGCTCGGATACAGCAGGGGAGGTTGTAGAAAGTCTTACCTGGATGAACTGGATGGTCAGGGCGCTCTTCCCCACTCCTCCACCCCCGACCACCACCAGTTTGAATCTTTCCTCTTCTCCGCTCATGGTTTTCCAACTGGGATTTGTCCGGATCAAAAATCTTCCAAGGCCAGAGTCAAAGTGCCGCAACGAACCAGGCAGCTAAGAGCCAAATCCAAAACTAGAAGCAAAGTAAAGCCCTCGAGGAACCCGCCTTGTTCGGTTACTGTTCGTAGGAGATGACCGCGTCGCCAGTTTAATCGGAGCTACTTAACTTGATAACACGAAGCTCATTTTTACAAGGAGGCCCCAAACGCACTACCAGCGCTCCACCTGAGAACCCGAGTCCAGCCGGAGTTCCGCTGTCCATCCACCAAAAGTACAAGATTACACCGCTGGTTCAGGCTCGTCGTCAATCTGAAGCCATCTGTGTCGCCTGCTCGCTCCTTTTCTCTTCTTTCTGCGCTCTTCTTCTTCTTCTCGGCCTCACGACAGCTTCTGAGGGCGGAACTGCTTCCTCTTCCCTGAAGAAACTAAAGCAGCCCACACACACTATTTACCCACGGCAGCATACCTCGCTGGCCTGCCCCGACACACCGACACGCAGCGCAGACTCACACACCGACACACACACTTCAGGTTTACACTTCAATGTAAAAATGAGAAGAAGAAAATTCCACTTTCATGTGTCAGTATCCTTATTTGGTCATTTGGAGTATCCGTGACATCATGTCGACCTCCAGGCTCGCGCAGGACGTAAGAAGAGCGCGAGCTCAGAACTTTCTCCTGTGTAGCCGATTAATGAAGATACACTCACTTCATTTTATTTGCCTCTGTGTTTGGATTACAAACAGACATGTAACATGATGGACAAGGTTTTATGATGAAGTTCCCCTCGGTCAACTTTCTCTGATTGTTTCATTGGTTTTATCTTCAATCTGTCCGGAGCACCGCCCGCTGGTATCTGAATCCAGATGTGGAACAGCATTCTTTGAAAAACTCAGCGCCTCGGGGCAACACGCCCACAGGCCAGAGTTCCTATCCAGCAGTCTTAGTCAGCCTACAGTCCACGTTGCCTGGTCATGGAGCCTTTGTTAATCTGCCGTTACCACAACAGAGTTGCACAAATTTAATCTCTCCAACACTTGAAAAGCTTTGAATGAAGTTAGCCTCATGAAGTGCTGGGATGAAACGTACATGCTCTTACAGTCTGTGTTATTATCATTTTCCATGCTGTTACACAGATAAAAAACAATTTCAATTTATTTTATTTGCAAGATGTAGCTGAGTTTGATTGATACAGTCCAGTACAGATTAAGACGGTATCAACCTGTTGCTGGGCCCCTTGCTGTGTCTCCCCCTCTCTGTTCATTGTGTACACTCCTCTAATGGAACATTATGACGTCTGACAAAAAACAATTCATTCAGAATCATGCAACAGTTAAACACAATATTAAACACAATATTTTCACGTGTCCTCTCCCAGGCAGGGCCACAAGCCAAGGCAACGAAGGAGGCTCTTATTATTATCTCATGTCACATTGTTCTAGTTCACTTGGATTAGTAAACTCAAGACCTGCTGGTGTCGGGCCCCAAGGGGTTCTAGTCCCCATGCTGTTTGCTCACATGAATTTACTGATGAAACCAACCAGGTCCTTCTGAGGATCTACAGTCTGAGTCTCCTTGAAAGAAGTTGATGTTTCATACACACGCTGTTATAACAACTAGGCTAAATTACCTTTATAATATTTTCCTACAACAAGGCCAGAGCCTCTGTTCACAACTATTGACCATCTTATTGCTGCTCCTCAACTTGCTCTTAAAGAGCTTTCAGGTCAGTTGTTATCTTTTGATAATTCTATTAATATCATGTGTATTAAAGCCTTCCCCCGTTCCTTAGACATCACCTGCTCAACCTTACGAAGCAGTTATTGGGAAGTCTTGAGTCTCCTGTTGTTAATAACAGTCCTGAGAAGGTCTGGCTTCAACTGGCTTTTATGCTTTTTATCTAGTTTTACTTTTTGATAACTGCAATAATGTTTGTAATCTCTGCTTACAGTCCATTACTTTTACACTGTCGTGTAATATTGTGTCAGCCCCCCCCAAGTACTTAGTTCAGCCTCACCTATACTAAGTTATCTCTCACTGATCCTTACTTCTACATTACTACATGCCACACGTCATGATGGGTCACCTCCTGATGGGCTTGCTGTTTGTTATGTATGATTCATCAATGGAAACAGTGTGTGTGAATGAAAGGAGGAAATCATGAAGACCTGGTTGAAACGGTATCTTTAATCATCATTAAATACTGTACATTTCAAGCCATAGTGCCAAAATTCTCATTCAAAATCACACCATCTCACAAACGACAACATCAGCGGACAGCAGTGTCGATATGAAATCACCTTAGTGTGCAGATTTATTCTCAATTTCGTATGTTCGGCTCTGCAATAAATAAATAAATAAATAGAAGACAGACGTTCCTGCAGACCTGCCGTGTGTACTGTGTGTACATCACGTGTGGTTTACTTCCTTTGGAGAAGCATGCACAGACACAAACAGACACACACACCGAGCCCCCCCCCCCCCCCCCCCCCCCCCCCCCCCCCCCCCCCCTCACTCAAA
>CAAKHC010019298.1:0-11775 GCA_901007825.1 Macroramphosus scolopax | reverse complement strand
CACACACACCCACACCGACCCCCCCCCCCCCCTCCCTCAGAACCCTCAGCATCTGTAAGGCAAGGCAGGCTGTCCCATCCTTACAGGGTGGACAAACATCCCTCCCAGCAGCACCCTCTCCCCCCAGCCCAGCAGCTTGTTGAGGGTGAAGCTGAGCGGCGACAGCAGCCCCTGCTCCTTCACCTCGGCTGTGCTGTTCTTGCTGTGGGAGGCTCTCTGCTCCCTGTGTGTCTCCTCTGCTCGCCGGTAGGAGCAAGCGGTACTCAGTTTGTTAGCCTTGGGTCTTTCTCCCATCTCCCTCTGGTGGTCAGTGTTGGACATGGTAGCGCTGCTTTCTTGCTGGATGCTGCTTGCTCGGGAGGGAGGGCAGATTTCCATCGGGGTCAGAGAGAGACTGAGGCTTTTGCGTTTCTCAGCTAGAGAAGCTGAGGCTGCTGGGAGTTGTAGTTGTGTAGGTTTTGGTGCTTGTTTGACTGGCTCACAGGGGCTCAGAGATAGAACCTTGTATGGTGTCTGGACTTCCTGCTGAGTATGATTGAAAGTCCAAAGCTTGCCTGACGAGGACAGTGGCTGGTTGCCATCTGAATGTGTAAGTCTGTTCTCATTTTTGTCTGTGTGGTAGAAATTCTCTCTGTGTGCTTGCTTCTCTTCTGCTGAGTCAATGGTGACATTGCTGGCGTGGTAATTGGCGTCCTGGCTGGAGGGAGTGTGATTGCCACTGTCATTGATGAACGGCAGGCGGTTGTCTAGCTGCTGGATGAGGAGCTCGCCACCAGGGGCCCTCTTGCTCAGGGTGCCCTGGAAGTGCTGCAACTGACCCAGGAAGTTGAAGTTCGGGGAAATGGAGGGTCGGCGCTCTTTCACAAACCTTAAAAGGGGGACAGAATGAAATGAGTTCTAGTAAAATACACTGTTAAATTCTGTATAAAGAATCCTTAAAAAGAAGCAGATTTGTCCAGCAGAAAATGTTGTAATAAATATGACAAGTGAGTTGTGCTGCAGAGGCAGTTTTTTTTTTTTATTTCATTGATGTTGTGATACTTTTGTGTCAGGACTTTGAGTCAATCAATGTGATTACTGTGAGTGGTGCTGTTGACCCCAACAGAGGCAAAAACTAGAGATTTAACTAAATTAATAACTTTAATTAACTTTAATTAAATTGTATTACAGTTTTTCAGTCACTCTGGCAGACTTGATGTATATTGTATGATGCAACTGAGCACCCCTACAGGCAGATAACAGTACATGTGAATCAGCACTGTGTCTCACACCGACACTGCAGGACAGGATGCAGGATACTTTACAGATTAGTGTGTTTTATAAGTGTTTACTCATGTCTTTATGAAGAACTATGAGTCCTTATCAGTGGAGGTTGCTGTATGAACAGACAATTAATGACAATATTGTAAAGATATGAAATATTTGAGTGTAATTGTACATTATATCACAACTGTAGATTAACAGGAATACAAATAGCTTTATATTTGAATATTAGTTAATGTAATCTGTGTGCAAATGGGACCTGCTCAATGATAATAAACATGTAAACAGACAGACATGTAGGTCCCTAACACCAGCAGGGCTGTGTAGGGTGGATATGTACCTGTAGGCATGGTCCAGGTCCATTCCCAGGCTGTACATGATGTAGGCGACAGCCAGAGCCGGGGAACGAGAAATTCCTGCTGCACAGTGAACCAGCACCGATGCACCAGAGGACATCGCTGCATCTGAGCAAGAACCACAGAGAGTCAGGTCATCATTCAGGTCTGCTCCTTACATGCACTTAATCAATGAATATACTGGATTGGTCCTTACCTATGAATTGCAGAGCCTGTGGGATCCAGGGCAGCAGGTCGGCCCACAGGGAGTCGTCAATGGGGATTCGAAGGTATCTGGAGCAGGGCAGGAAGGAGGGTCGGGGGCTGCAGCGGCTCACACTCAGCACATAGGAGATACCCAGAGAGGCCAGCCGGTCCTGCAAACACAAACCAAATACTCTGAAATCAAGTCAAAAGCTGAAACGTTTTGTAACGCTTTATAGTGAAATGTCAAATCTTGAATGCAGGACCTTTAGTTTGTTTGCTATTCTTTAATAATTCAATAGATATCTTCCCCTGTGTAAAGGACTTGGACTGACTGCTCCTTCTTACCTGCGTCACGTCCCTCTCTGCTCCCAGGTAGAGCCGCGGCAGGATGACGGACAGGGGAGGCCGCTCCGCCTCTCCATCCCGGGACCAGACCATATCTGCAGCACAACAACCACCACACTCAGCAGTTACACTCAGCTGTGATGACGAGACTAGTAGTCTGACTGACTGAACAAGTTGTCTCCATGCTGTCAACTCTAATTTAGCCGCAAGTATTTCCGTTGAAAAAGAACCAGAAAAAATATGAAAATGAAAATGTTTTTCTCCCGCAGAAATGTGGACACTGCTACAGTGAGAGGAGGTCGGGGATCAGATCTCACGTTTGTTTTGCAGCAAGCTGGAAGTTGCAAAACCTACTCTTCATCATTATCTTCTCATGAAATCAAGCTTATTGTCAATATTGTAATTTTGCTTCATTGCCATTTCTGCACAGTCAACAGTCACAGAGTTCTGTTCCTCATCTAAATCGAGGGTTTCGTCTGCATAAACATTGCAAAGTACGTTGAGGATCATTTCAGATATTGTACTATTGAAATGCAAATACAATTGACTACTCACTCAGAGTCTTTCAGTAAAAACACCGGACACGTCCTCTTGTTGTAGCTGTGGCTCCGTCTCAGGTCTGCAGACTCTATCAGATCCTCTGTCCACCCTGTGCTCTCGGAGACTGGCTGATTCCAAACGATGAGCTCATCCTCTTTCCAACAATAGACCTTGGACTGGATGATGTCATCTGCAGCCAATCAGCGCCCTGCTAGACATACACATGCGCAGACGCATCTCCTCTGTGGTCGCGGCCCGCCCACCAGAGGTGGAGGAAGAGGAGCAGGCAGCTGCTGAGCTGCAGCCCGGTGAGGAGGAAACGAAATGACAGTCAGTGCTGAACATCGATACGCAAATTATAAAAGAAAGCTGGGTTTCTCTTCACTGGGTCAGTTCTCTCAAAATGAGTCAATGCAGGTTTTGCATATAGCTTTGCTCACCCCAGGGTGCAAATATTTATGTGTTTATATCTTTTACACCAGTGCACACTGTGCACACATGCATATCGCTGAAGCCTGCAGCGATTAATTGTCCATTAAAGATTATAAATGCTCCCTGCAGGCCGCTTCTCTGGACATTAACTGTCATATGCATAAACACATTTAACAACAATGTCGTCATGATTCGGCCCCTCATATAAAACAACAGGGATTCATCACGTGATCAAACCAACAGCGATTGGCTGAAGTCAGGAAAAAAAATCAGAATCTAACAGAAAGAAGGTTGGAGACAGTGGGTGAGTGGAATAGGGGAACCAGCAGAGATGTGTTTGAACCCTTGTGTGGGTATATGATAATCACTGAAGCCCAGAGGACTGGAGAAACTTTCCTGCTCACCTCATCTGTGGATCTCTAAGAGTTTCATTAGTCAGTCAATCTGAATTTATGCACGTTAACATTCTAAATTCACAGTGATACTCATATCGAAAGGGGAAGTTGTGACAAATAAGACGCCTTCGTTCCACCTGGCTGCTCCCTCTGGCAGTGATGTAGATTCATCGCACCAACTGTGAGGCATCTCACATGTCACACATTAATGACCAACATCTGGCACGGCTGCATTAGTAGAGGCTCTCGGAACATGTAAACACCCTCATCCAGTATCTGTTAAAGACCTGCTTATGATGCTCAAGTCAGGTCTGTTTGAATACATAACAATCACACAATAAAATGATAAGGAAATGTCTATTTCTTATTTGGTGTTTCTGAGGGTCCGATCAGCGATGCTGGATCAGATATCCTGATGTACCTCTGGATATAAGGGTCCTCGGAGAAGAATGATTTCACAAGGGGGTCCGTGGCTTATTGAGCGTATTATTCTCTATAATACAACATCTGGAGAGGATGAATAGTGAATTTCATATTTATGTGCCTTTCAACATGTCCGTCCTGCAGACATTTAACCAGGTGGCCGTGCAGGAATATAGGTCAGTGACAAGCTCTAACAAATCTCATGGGTTACAACTGTGTGGCAGAGCTTTCAACCCTCTCCCACACTGTTGATAAGCTGCCGCCAGTGTTTGAGCCCAACAGTGAAGACAGGAGGCGTCATGTCGGATATATGGCATAGTTTTACTTTCACATTTTTCATTACAGAGTAAATCTTAATTCTAACACAGGTATTGGACAGTTTTTTTTAACATCGATACATGAGGCTGCATTAGCTAGTGGATACTGCATAGACACACACGCACACACACACAAACTCACATACACACACTCACAGAATGACAAAATGACTACATTTTCCACTACAAAGTTCAATGTTTTGTGATTGCTGTGCAGCCACAGAATGTAATGTGACGATGTATCCGAAATGTCTTTAGGCTATTTTCTCTTACCTGCTTACAGCCACACTCCCGTTCTACCACACATATACAGAGCAGAGCTGTAGTTCTGATGGACAACTGGGCGGGATACATCCAGTCCTCTCCCACAACATCACTGCATGGAATCTAAACATCTGGAGGTTGCTGAATATCTGAGTGTTCCCTAACATTTTCTGTAGTGGTTGTGTACACATCAGATTTGTTGGCATCGATCCCTTTTGTAATCACCGGATCTAGCTCATACACATGTTGGTGCTGGACTCAGTTGCTGCAGCTGCATCTGTTCAGAACTTCACTGCAAAATGTTTCATGTAATTATGATGCATCTATTTGTTCCCTAATTTGGCAGTGAACGTTTCTGGAAAGAATATCGATGGGACTCCGTACAGACCCACGAGCAGCAACTCAAGCCAGTGCCGGCGTCCTCTGGAGCCTGGACGGCTCTAAGATGTAGTCATCTGTTTGGACCGGCTCATTCACTGTGTGGGGTCAGACTCGGATGCATTCCAACATGTGAAGTCTGTCTTATAAAACTAAATCAAGCTGTTTGAAAGATGATGAAGCATAAATCTCACCTTTATTTTATTTATCAGAGAAAAGAATCACTAAGTTTTATCGTAAGCTTTTCCTGTAAATGAATATTCTGGTTCTACACCAGAGCACCTAATTTCCCATTAGCAAGCACCAGATCGTGTCTTCTAGGCAGTGGATGAGACAGTCCAAACGGGCCTCAAAGAGAGTTTTAACACTGCAAGTCTCAACCCTGTACCCGTCCTCTACTTCTCACTCTCTGGTATCCTTCAACGTGGCTGGCTTGGGTTTGATTATCACAGCCGTTCTCAAAAAGCAAGATGGGAAGCCCTAAGAAAGCAAAGTAACACAATGGCGCATATTTACAGAGACATCAATAACGTAAATGAGCGAACTAGTTCATTGAAATGAAGGGCCACTCATCACAGGGCCCCAGGAGAGGAATCTGGTTGTTCAGAAGAAAAGTTAAGGGGGCTCATGCTGGAGGGCCTCAAAGAGGACCCCAAAGCCTTAAGTGCATTTTCACTGGCCTGTTTTCACTGGGAATGATTGACAGAAATTAATTGCCACAAGTGGCAGAGAGCAGAGTGCTGGACCCTCAGGTCTCACTTCATTAGTGGGCCCCTCCAGAACCACAAGGATACATACGTGTGTGTGTGTGTGTGTGTAGGGAGAGATTGGCTGCATGTGTGCGATGAACAGTATCTTCTGTTTGTCTTCAAGGAATGTTCCACCAATTCAACATGAACCCTCCTCCCTACACACACACGCACACTCACACACATGGCATCAGTTATACTGAGCAGCCAGGATAGAGTAGGATGGGACCCCTGTGGGGCGCACGCACGCACGCACACACACACACACTCTCTCATAGTCCTGGCCACACACACACACCAGCTACACAGGTAAACACCAACAAAAACAAGGATGTAGCATCATGTTAATAAACAAGTAGAAGATGATCTGGAATCAGAATCTGGGACAAGAATAATGACAATAATATGGCCACTGCTGCTAACAGCGGCTGCTTTTTCCCTTATGTAGGTTACACCTTTTTTACTCAAAGATTCTTTGTTGGAGGGACGAGGAGAGGCGTGGTAGGAGGGGGCGAGGGAGAGGTCGCTGGTGGGGGTCGGTGGGAGTACTGGTCATGGTACAGGTCCGGGCTCTAGAACTGATTGGCCAGAAGCTCGCAGAGACGCTTGGACACAGAGTCCTTGCTGCAGCGCAGAGTCAGACGGTACATCTGCACACACACAAACACATAGAAATAAAGTTAGAGGAGACGATATTCACTCAGGACAAAAATAAAAAGAGTTGTGGACCATCTAAAGACTTATGAGGGATCTAATTATCTGAAAGCTAGTGGATGAAAACTTAAACCCTTTTTAATTTTCTCATGTATTTGATAGAATACTGCAGAGCCTCAGACTTAAGTTGTATCAAACACATCAGTGTCAAATCAATAATTCAGAGATATCGTAGTGTAATAAGATGAAAGGAGAAGAAAAGCTGCTGTTTACACTGGACTTTAAGACTTCAGTGTATTCATCAACATCCGTCGGCTTCATGAGGCACCATCATTGATCCGTGTTTGCAGTGAGTGAGTGTTGTACCTGGGCCTGGCCGTTGGGCTCCAGTCTTAGCAGACAGCCAACCTGCTGCCCTTTGGTCTGGATCACTCCAGCACACACGTAATTCTCTGGGTTTGGATCGACATTGTCCAGCAGGGCCGCTCCGAGTCCCAGTAGCTGCAGACAAACAATCACCCCACACACATTAGATACTGAAGACCAGAACAGGATGTCAAACATTAGAAAAAAGCAGTGGGCGTATCGTGTCTATACCATGAACATGTCTCAGATAGAGAGGACGGGTGGATGTTTCACACCTTTTCAAAAATAATCGCACTGAATAATTTACTGCAATTGGATAGTTCATCTACACGTTCACCAGAACGTTGGTCCATAAGAGCGACTGTGCACAGGGGCATCAATGTATATCACACACACGTCAGAGACAGGGAGTACAGTGAGTTTAAATAAAAACCCTCTGAAGAACAACCAGAATGTTAGGAACCTCTGTGATGGTGAAGAAGATCAGTAACAATGAAGCAACCAGCTGCTGAGAGAAACACGACTTGCTTGATTACTTTGCTAAAAAAAGTAACAGAAAATTAGTACAACCACCGGAATCGCCTCAAAGAGTTTAGAAAGCGTTAGTCAACATCCAGTGAAGCATTCAGAAGACAAAGACACATCTGTTTTCTGGTGAATGACCTCCAGCAGTTGTTCTCCATGGTGTGCGTCCTGTCCCTAGGCTATATTTATGACCGCAAGTCCTGAGCAGTAGTTGAGGTAGAACTGTGAACAATACTTCATGTTTAGATGATACACGCAGCCTGTGGGCGTCAGATGTGAATGATTCATCATGACCAGTCTGCAGACTGTCTGGATCACTCAGCTCTTAGTAACTGTTGCAGGTTGGAGCTGGAAACAAACTTTAATAACAGTGGACCAATCAGCTGTGTACGATGGCCTGTTTCCATACAACGTCCTGCTGACTCGGCTCGCTCAGTGGTACAGCCCAGTGACGCATGGCTTTGCATTTCCATGACAACAAGGCGACCCGCTTGGTGTGTAAACTGATGAAGCTCTTGTAACGATAAAACAGTGAGCAGATTAACGGAGGAGAGTCTGCAAATAGTGGAAAATCTTTTGGATTCTTCACAATAAAAGTACTCAGTTATTCTGATACGTAAAAGCTTTTATTCTGAAGTGGCAATATAAGGAAATGGTGGGTTTTATCTGTAACTTAATACGACTTTGCTACGGCTGAAAGCGAGCATGTGACAGTAAAATGACGCAGATAAATAAACTTCTAACCACAGAGATTCAGAAGCCGCTAGACGTCACCGTGCCCACTCCAGAGAAGGACCATCTGTTGAAAGGCTGATGGGAATGCAAATCAGTTTGACTCGGCACGGCCAAAAATGCCAGTAGAAAAGCCCCATTAGTTGGATTTTCTTGGATACACGTCTGGGCAGGTTTTTAGGACTAACAGGACCAGGTTCCTTTCTAGAAGACTGGCAGTGAATCCTCACTGTTCTTTCAATGGTCACTGGGACACAAAAACTGCATGTATAAAATCACCAGGTAATCTCGTAAAACAGCTTAAAAAGCGGTTTGGTTTGCTGTTGATTCATCATGGAGATAGATGAGCTTGATGAGGAGATTTGTGACGAGAAAAGTTTCAGGAGAGCAGAGAGAAGAACAGACTGGTTGATGTTGACGTTACCTTAGCCTTCAGTACTTCAGTGTCCATGCTGTGGTTGGCCTTAAATATCTTCTGTGCTTCTTGCTGAGGCCTGAGGAGAGTTCACACAAGAGATTTGAGTTTCACTGGGGTACATACATGACACGGACAAAACAGAACAACACAGAAACACACACACTTACTGGCTAAGCTGTTTCCAACGCTGGAAGAAGTCATGTGAGGTCATCTCAGTTGGCTGGAAGAACTTGTTGATGGTGACAGGAAGCTTGAGGGTCAGGTTCTGTAGCGCTCCTCCGTATCTGCATAACACACACACACACACACTGTAGATCTACACGTTTGCCACAGGTCAAATTGAGTTTTTTTTCTTAGATAGCAATTATATTTCTCCCCAAACCTCCAGACTAATTGAGTCTGTAGTTTTTCCACTCCTCAGCAGTCATGCTGCTTTGGTACGGACAGCTTACCTGAACTTAATGTTGAGCAGTGGGGCCTCAGAGAAGTCAGTCAGACACTCGATGTTGAGGACCTGTTGGATCTGGGCTCCGCCCTCTACCAGGGGTTCCACGGGTTTGGTCTGAACGTTAAGCTGTGGCTGGTTGTCAAGGACCATCAACACGTTACAGACTTCACAATGCCTCCTTCAATTAGTGGGTCCATTGAGTTTACAGTAAAGGCAGCATCATGCTCATTTAGAAGGTTTCCACCACTATGATAAAATGTAAACTTACATACTGAGACATACAGTCATGCACTTACTACATCTCTTATGTGAAAACATTTTCTCTTCAGCGTGTGTATATTCTTTTATCCGTGTAAAACAACAACCATCTGTGATCGATTAACAAGTGAACACACACTGTCGCTCTCTGTCTCTCTCTGGACCTGACGTACTCGTAACCTTCTCCACACTCGACCAACATCTGAGGAAAACCACTGGACTGTTTTTTTTCTGAATTCTCGTATTAACCTGACAAAGTATCGGTTCCCGTGGCATCCCTATGAAAGAGCAGCAAAGAGGATATGAGCCTGCAGTTCCCCAGGACAGCTGACTGTGGTGGTGAAGCTGGCGAATTGCACCGACGTCTTGTTTCCATAGAATAAGTACATTCTCCCTGAAAGAGACCCACACAGTGGTCAACAAGTCAATCAGTTTATTAAGGTACTGCTGGTTATGTGTACTCAAGAGTAAAATGGAACAAACAAACGGAGCCACGAGGGTGGAAGTTACACCTAAACAGATTCAGAGTGGCAGTGTGCCAGTATGTCTTTGGATGTCGTAAATAAATCTTCTAAAATACACCAAACCATTCCCTTAAGACAATTTCATCATAGCAAGCCACACCCAGTGTGTCGCAGGGTGTATGATGGCAGACGAGGCCCTCTTGGGCTCTTCGGACAACTCACCCAGATTCTGACGATACTCGGACTTGATGCCGATCTGTAGCAGCTGATTCTCAAACAGAACGCCGTTGTTCTTGCACACAAACCTGCAGGATGAAGGCAAGTTCAATGTCAGTCAACACAGACACGTCACCTTTAACATGGCTGCTCTATCACGTTCAAAACAACAACGGAACACCACAACAACAACTGTGCAGGGCTCAAACACACGACTGTCAAAGGCTTCTGTGTCAGCAAGTGTAACTTTATCACAATGGCATCTGCATTGGGCCTCAGGTGGGCAGCAGGGCACCTAACCAAGCTATTGTTCTTCAGGTATGTGTGGGCTTTATGTTCCCAAATCTGCTGCCATGGCAACACTATTGACCAATCTGTTGCAGAAAGAGTTCTTAGGGATCTAAGGCGGATGGACAGAATGGACTTCAGCTCCGTGTTACTGTACAGAAGACCAGAGCCATCAGATTCAACCAGCTACATAAGCAGCCAAGCAGAAAATTGTTCTTCCTGGTGATGGCCAAAAAGCATTTTGAGGTTTATCTCATCACATATTGACTAATAATGAAACTTAATTGTACTGTTCCATTACTCCTGTAAGGCCTGCTGGATTACTGGCAACCTTTTATGTTCTGGTTCTTAGGACGTACACAGGAGTGATGTGTGTGCATCCAGGACAGACCACCAAACAGATCGATATGATGCAAGAGCAGCACAGTCACTAAGACTACACATAAGATGGACTGAATATATGTATAGAAGAGTGCAGAGCTCTCCTTGGAAATTCTAATGGCTGACAGACGAGACAGAACGGTGGAGTTTGAGGGTCTGTGACCCACAAGCTCTCTAAAAAGCAAAACTCCATTGGAAGTGATGGATTTTGCCAAATTAGCATTATTTCTATGACTAGAAGTCAAACCATTCCTACGGCAATCATGCAGAACCACAGCACGGCAAACACACAGCGAAAGACCTTACTTGTCAAGGAGTTCGTCAGCCTCAGACAGAGGGGGGGCGGGATCCTCAGAGGGAGGAGCAGAGCTGAGAGACCACCAGACAATGCAGGGATGAAGAGACAGCACACAGGAGAGGAGAAGAGATGGACACAGATGTGCAACAGGGTGAGTGTGAGAAAATGGATTAAGTAGAAATGGGGGTTAAAAGAAGGCCACCCATTCAATGCTCAGTCCAAAGACAATGTGATGAAGATTGGTGAAGAGGAAAATGAGAAAAAGAGGGATAAAGGATAAAAAGCAGATGTGGTTAGTAAAGGCATCCAACTGCCGTTTGTACAACAATGATCATTACACAATGAAACCTGCAGTCTGTCAGTATTTGGACATTTTCTGGTGCTGTGGTTGTGTTATGTAAACATGGCTATGAGGGTAAAGTGACGATTCTTAGCTTTGATTTGACAGTTTGATGATACAGACGAGGTGAACACTGTTGTCCCGTTGCGGTTCAAAAAATTAAGTCATCAACATAAAAAACAGGCTGTAACTGGGTTTGCATGCAACACGGACACTTTTTAAAAAGGACGTAAAGGCAACACTTTGCAATCTGTGTGTCAAAATAGAGACAAAATAATAGATTCACATGTTTAGAGCTCATACATGGTACACAGATACAGCTTGATGCCGTGTGTGTGTGTGTTTACATCAATCTATAGCAGCTGCAGTACAGCGTTGACCTTTTGATTTGGTCTGTGTGTTTGTAGCTTGATTTTACATTCATGTCTCAATATACATAATCACATGGTGTCTTTTCTGTTTAACAAAGCCCCCTTGTGCATGTTTTATGTGGATTTACTTCTTACTGCTCAGCGCTGTTCGGCTCCTTGTCATGGAGATAATTCTGCCTTGATTTTGAGTATGTAAGAGAAGCGGGGGCTCATTGATCAACATGTTCTAATGCAAGACAGTTAGTTACTGTGGATACATTATCATATGATACACTAATAACATCCATCTCTGATGACGTCAGCTGCAGTTTTCCCCCTCGTTTCTCAGCTCCAACGCTCATTACAATTGTTTCCTGTGACCATGTAGT
>CAAKHC010019297.1:6529-16859 GCA_901007825.1 Macroramphosus scolopax | reverse complement strand
CAACTCTGTAAAACATTAGATACTCTGATGAGGAGACATTTATCTGCTCAGTTTGTTGTAAAAGTTGTGTTAAATAATGAAACATGTCTCCTCTGTGGAGTTCTGTGTTGATATAGCACTATAAATAAACAAAGAAGCAACTTTCTTTCAACCTCAGACAGGTTGAATGTTTCAGTTGACAACATGGACATATGAGAATATGGACTGGATGAATTTCATATTTTCTGTGTACATTTTACAAATATACTTTTACTGCATCCAAATGACGTGTGTATCAGCAGGGACTCAATACTGTAAACTCTCAAAGTACTCAGATCATGATGTTGCTTATTGCCTAGGACCAGATGAACAGATACACGTGGTATATCTGCCCAAGGGCCTGTAGGGTTTTCACACACCCGCGCGCGCACTTACACGCATGCGCACACACAGAGGTGTTTTTAGTCTTGAAGATCATTCCGGCAGGTGGCGGTAATGAGTCTCTCAGCCGGTTTACACCCGGCAAAATAGTAAAAGTAGAAAGCAAGATGGCGTCCGGAGGAGTCAGCAGCAGCAGCAGCGTCCCGTTTCTTCTTTAGAACATGTTTGTGACATTAAACAGAAACGAACCATCAGAGCTTCTTCAAGTCCGGATAAAGGCGTCGAAGTGGACTTTGTGCTGTTCACTGCGTTTGACCTCTGCCCCCCCCCCGGCAGTTTGTGAGGTTAGCTTAGCATGCTAGCTGCAAACCAATAGAAGGGGACGTAACTTAGCAACACACCGCTAACCAGAGAGACAGTTTGAGTGTAAAGTTGGTGTGATTGTGTGAAAATGAGTAAAGTCCAAATGCTGAGAGTGTTGATGACGCAGCGACTAACTGCGGCTGCTGAAGAGATATTTGAGCTGTTTGAAAGAACGATAGCAGAGTACGAGGAGGAACTGTGTCGTTCAAAACAGCAGAACGAGCGACAACACAAACTACTTGACGCTGTTTTACAGCCTCAAATTCAGCTACACAGAGCAGGTTAGTGAAGTGTCCTGAATCTTTATTGACTTGTCTTTTAGGAGAAATGTAGTCAAACTGGTTGTCCCGTGCTTTCTTGTGAAGACAAGTGTGGAGGTTTTAAAACACCTGAGCACCGGTGATACACGTGTGTCAGTAATTGTGAAGTCACAGACTTGTGAGCAGATGATTCACTTATGTGCACAGTTTTTTCACGACTTAACACTATTTGATTTGAGTGTGTGATGTGTTTGCTTCAGATTCACTGCAGCTAACATGTGACTACACATTCACTCAGTGCTTTGCAGGTGCTTAAGTATTTTGCTTTAGTGAAACCTACAAAGAGCAGAGTGTTGATGAATTGAGGCGGTCCAGCCTGCCATCATGTAAGGAAGCCTCACTCCTGTTGCCCAGCAACACAGACAGAACTTAGCTTGTAGAAATGAAGCTAGAAAGCATTTCCTGATATTTCTAATATTGAATTGAAGACTTTTTAGGTCCTGCAGATACCATGTTCCCCCTCTTGTGTACTTCATTTATGTTATCAATAGTTCATTTAGGCGATGTGGCACAAAGTATTGACAGAACATTTGTGGGGTTTTCTGCAATAGCTATATGCATGTTATAGTTTTATATTTCATCATAAATAAAACACACTCGACAAACCTTCAAACAGACGTCTGTATTTAGTTGTTGTCATGTAAGAAACTTGTCTCAAAATGTTGCTTTTAATGTGCTGACGGGCAGGCTGAAATAGAGACATGTAGTCCTCCTTGAAAATGTATGAAATGAAACTTCCAGAACGCCCTTTGACTCCTGGCAGGTGCTGCTAGCCCATTCATCTTGTTCATCAGTAAGGTAGTGTTGCTAACGATGAGAGAGTACAAATACCCCTTGTACCTCATCTCCTTCCGCACCTCTGCGGAAGGAGATGAGATTCCCAAATAGTGCTACAATTACAAAACTGAGGACAAAAAATAGGAGGAACTAGATGCTCTGCATTATGTGGGGGACTCTATTGGGCTTTTAAATGTTCTGTCATCTGTGTTGCACCTTGGTCCAACAGTAACACAGTGATTGTATGTTTGATCTGCATATTTGACAATGAATACTTACTTCACTTGTACTAAATGTTAAGCTTGTAACACTCAGTAATGATCCTCAACGATCCAGCTGGGCTTCAACATAAAGTGTCAGGTCTCAAACCATCTGTGTCTGTGTTTCAGAGAGTCCTGCAGACGTCCATCAGCTGCTGGAGAGTCAAGAAGAGGTTCCCCCTGAGCAGCAGGAGTGGAGCTCCAGTCTGGACCAGGAGGACCCAGAGCCCCCACACATTAAAGAGGAACAGGAGGAACTCTGGACCAGTCAGGAGGGAGAGCAGCTTCAAGGGCTGGAGGAGGCTGATATCACCAAGTTCCCATTGACTCCTGTCCCTGTGAAGAGTGAAGATGTCCTTGAAAATGACACTGAATGTGATACAGATGACAGACCATTCAGCTGCTCTGAGTGCAGTAAAAGATTTCTCCGCAAGCAGCATCTCCAGGATCACATGAGAATTCACTCAGGAGAAAAACCCTTTATTTGCTTAGTTTGTGGAAAAAAATTCCTCCGCAACTTTACACTGAAACGGCACATGGACGTCCACACTGGCACGGGAGAAAAAACTTTCAGCTGTTCATTTTGTATGAAATGTTTTTCAAGTAGAACGTCTTTCCAGTACCACCTGAAGACTCACACAGTCCCGAAAACTTTCATCTGCTCAGTTTGTAATAAGAGTTTCCGTCAACGCTGTCACTTACTTGACCACATGAACTGTCACACAGGAGAGAAACCCTTTGGTTGCTCACTTTGTGGTAAAGGTTTTAGTCAATGCAATATCTTAACAAAACATATGAGTTGTCATTCGAGAGAAAAACCATTTGGTTGTTCAGTGTGTGGTAAAACGTTCACTCGCAGTTATAGTCTGAAGATTCACATGACATGTCACACAGGCAAGTAGATATTTAGTTGTTCTGTTTGTTCTGAGAGATTTACGCAACTATTCAGCTGCTCAGGCCCTGAAGAGACTCATGAAGCTGCAGACTGCCAGGAGGCGTAGTCTATAGCTTTATCCACAGTCAATCATCAAGTCAACTCCAATGAACACGTCACAATGTTCCTTCGGTCAGGAGGATGCAGCATCTCTCCACCCTGTTAAACTTCCCAGCCCCATTCATCCATTCGTGATTGTTCTATATTAACTGTCATCACTGGTTCAACTGAGCAAAGAGCCAGATCACATGACTGACAAAGTTCTGGTGATGTAGAACGACAGTGTTGTGTGGATTCATGAGTCTCTAAGGTTTTGGATCCATGTGTATCAGCCATAGATTCATTCCTCAAGGGCCTGAAAACAATGTTCACTGGTGATTTCAGCTGGGAAAAATCATTCAGTTTCCAAATCAATCGGAATATTCAAATATTCAGTCGTTGGTAGTGATGTTTTATTCTGCTGGTGACATTTCACTTGTGTAGCCTGATGTTGCTTTGGCACCAACAGCCATGTCCAGAGTCCTCTGCACTTATTGTTGACTATTTTCTGATTCACACTCGGCAGTTTTAGTACCTTCACAGATAAATCCAGTGAACTATATATGTCATCTAAAATCTTTATTTAAATAACGTGTGAATTCTTGAATATGTGCAAAAGAAGTAAACAAACATGTAAAACAGTGAAACACAACAAGGTTTAGGGGTCAATCCACTTCAGATTGAATTAAGCGCTTGTCACCCGGCCTTTAGAAACAACCTTTAGAAAGCCTCCCTGACATGTGGCGTGCTGGTGCCTCCTCTCTCCAAAGATGGACTTTACATATATCGATGCTATTCCTATACACTCTCTCCATTTCCTCCTTCAGCAGTTCCACAAGACTTTGACCTTGAGCATCGCCTTCCCTGCGGTTTCCCCCTTACAATCATGCATGTCTTTAACCCTATTCTGACAAAGTAAAGGTAAATATAATGAATTTATAAAGCTGGTCCCTGATCTGTCCCTGACTCAGTGCTTCACAACATATTCACCCCACAGGTTTAGAACTACACCTACACCATGTTTGCTGTGAGCCCATGATGAGTTCCACTGTGTGATCAGGTCAACCGTTCATCATTTCCTGGTCTGGCTGGTAGAGAAGAACTTAGGCCACGAGTTGTGCTGCAGGTTGTACGGTTGCTGATATTTCTCATAAAACTCACTTTGGTGGAAGTGAGCAGTGACACTCTTGCAGGTTATCTGGTACTCAGATCTCAACTGACTGTCGTCTCTGATTCACGGTATTACACTTATAACGTTAAACACACCTCTGGCTGGAAAGGAATGGGACCCAACCCCGACTCAATTAAATGGATAAGATATGGTTCATAAACCATAAGGGTTCCCGATCGGGTCCTACGGTTTGTGTGGATCCGTGAAGAAGTTTAACAACTAATAACTGTGAATCTAAATGGGGTTAGTAGTAAAAGATCACTAAAGCTGCTTTGCAAATTTCCCACCAAGGACCAAAAAGCCGTCTTTGAGGCAGAATTCTTGGGGGAATAAACTTGTGTGTGATGGTCCACTTGCACATCAAGATGTTTGTCCATGCTTGGGCTCCTTAAGGCCTGTACATCTTCATACCTTCTGTACAGTGATGGAGATTCAATCCAAAGGACTGCTGGAGCCCTCATAGTCAACTGGTACAGGTGTACATCTTCAGAAGAAATTAGGCTCCAGGATAATCTGAATATTTCCTGGTGGGTTGAAGGCAGGCGAGGGGAGCAATGGACAGTACCTCCCCTCATGGAGAGGCGACGTCCTCTCACCAGTAGTACACCCAACGACCAAGGTGAGAGTTTGCATTGGAAGCAGCTATAGTCACCTGACAAATGAGCCCAATATATAGAAATCTGCCAATGGAGGAAGGTGACAGTGATGAATGAACATCAGGAATGTTTGGGAAGCACAAACTGTAAGACCGATGGAAATAAATATATATCAGAGGTCACACCAGGATAGGACCCAGGTGTAGTCAGAACCCTTCACCTTAACCATCTTCTGCCCATAGAGCGAGGTTGACCTACGGTAGTTGTGGTGTCCAACCCTCGTGGTGAGGCTGCTCTGGTTAGATAACCTATTACAAGATCAGAGCACAGCCGACCGAGACAAACACCAGCTATTTCTACTGGTCCAACAAAGTAGCACGGAAGCAGATTGAACTTGTCCATTATATCCCAGCTTTTGACTTCGATGAGGTTAGGAGATTCTTGTCAGAAACTGGAGATAACGAGAGCAATGAGGAGGACAGCTGTGAAATCTTTGACGATCAATATGCAATGGAAACAGATGGTGAGAAATTCCCGAAAGCACAAGCCTTACGGAATATGATATTATATATTGTTTGAGTACCTGGGCTGATACTTAAATACATTTTAATTTAATTGAAAGTATGCTTGTGTCATAATGTATCACAGTTATCTCATGTTTGTAGTAACTGTCTAACAGGATTTACACTGTAGACCTGGGACCCCAATAAGATTCTGATAGGAGACATGTTTTACTTCTTTACTAGTATTGGAGGCTCTAAGAGTTTGTAAGAATCCATGTAGTTAATAAGAACAGTTAACAGTGGTTTTAGATTTAAACACTGTATCCAAGGTCCTGTTCTTATTAATACTTCACCAAGCCAAATCATCTAATATCAAACAGCTTCCGGGACGGGGTCACATTTGCAGCCTAACTTGTACTCGTTTATCAGGGCCATCTGCCTGCTGCGTCCTCCGCAAATCTGACGGAGCCTCTCGTCAAACATTCAGAGATCTTTTGGGTGGTTTCCCTTCTCTGCTTGTCGTAAGTCTCCCCTTCCTTGTTCACAGGAAAGCCTTTCCACAGAGACCTGTACATCGGAAAAGAGATCTCTAATTGAATTCTGATCAAGAGCTCTGCAGCTCCCGTCCTCGGGAAACACGTGTTGTAGTTTGGGGTCATTTGCAACATGTTTCTGTAATGTGTTTATGCTCACTTGTGTTGGATTGGGTGAATTTGTTGTGTGCGTGTTTGTCCTTTTTTCGTGTTCCTGATTTGTGTTTTTTTTTTGAAAGTCAAGAAATTGTGTTAATGAGTCTTAATTTAGATCTGACTACTTTATAGTAATGAGTGTGTAGGTCCATTTTAGGGATATAGAACTTCACCTCCCCGGTGGGGAAGGCCAGAGCTAGTGCAGGAGGTAGAGGGTACCAACTACATGCAGTAGTCTGAGGTGTGGACATGAAAAACCTTGGACTTTGTGTGTTTGGGTCTGTGTGGACTTCTGTGTATGTGGAACACTTCAGGATACACGACATCCATCTCTACAGTTGGTCAAAAACACAAAACATCATCCTTTACCTGAACAAGGAAATCCAGATGTGAGTACTGTCTGATTTTATGGTGTTGAGTCCCCACTTAGCCTCGGGACCGTTGTAGCTCACTTATACACAGATCAAATAAATACAGTATAAGTAATATAAACGTATATAGAAGATATAGAAATTATGTAATGTTTGACGATACAAAAAGTAAGAAATGTGATTTTCTTAGAACAACATACAGATGAAGTGCCCTCTACACATTCTTACACATCCATGTAGTTCTCACATCCCCTGTTCAAGCTGTCTGAGGTTGTGTTAACGTTTCCTGCAGCTTCATTTACTGAAGCTGTTCTCACCATCACACTTGTGGCTCTTGAACTGGGACCTCCAAGTGAATCTTTTGTCACAAGCAGTGCAGCTGTACGGTTTCTCCCCAGTGTGCGTTCTCATGTGAGACCTCATGCAGCCCTTTTCTGAGAAACTCTTATCACAAACTGAGCAGGAGAACGGTTTCTCCCCAGTATGAGTTCTCATGTGGGTCATCATGTGTCCCTTTTGTGAAAATTTTTTACCACAAACTGCGCAGATATAAGGTTTCACTCCAGTGTGAGTTCTCATGTGCCGAACCAACGTGTGATGTTTAGTGAAATTCGTGTTACAAAATAAGCAGACAAAAGGTTTATCCCCGGTGTGAGTTGTCATGTGTGTCATTATTTCTCCCTTTTCTGAGAATCTTTCACCACAGACTGAGCAGATAAAAGGATTCTCCTCAGTGTGTGTTCCCATGTGTGTCATTATTTCTTCCTTTCCTGGAAATCTTTTACCACAAACTGAGCAAATAAAAGGTTCCTGCCCAGTGTGTGTTCTCATGTGTCTCATCATGCTTCCCTTTTCTGAAAATCTTTTTCCACATGCTGAGCAAATAAAAGGTTTCTCCCCAGTGTGTATTCTCATGTGTGTCTTCAGATTTCCTCTAAGGCTGAATGTTTTCCCACATTGAAAACAGGTAGTTGTTTTCTCACTGGTATTATATCTCTTATCACCTACAGAGACTTCTGTATTGTTCATGGGGTTGGGACCTGACTGAGAGTCTCTGGTGTCCTTCCAGTCTTCATCACTGTCATCAGTGTCGGGCGCAGGAAAGTCTGACGTCTCCTCATCACTATCAGGCTGTAGAAGTGGATCCGAGTTGCTGCCTGGTTCTGATCCTCCACACTCGTCTCCATCAGCTTCTGTTTCCATGTGTTGAGTTGAGCTGCTGGTTAGAGGCTCTGCCTCTCTGTTCTCCTCAGTTGGACTCTGATGAAGCTGTGAGGACTGAGGTTTCTCTTCATCATCTTCACTCTTCACAGGGACAGGAGTGAATGGGAACTTGGTGATATCAGCCTCCTCCAGCCCTTGAAGCTGCTCTCCCTCCTGACTGGTCCAGAGTTCCTCCTGTTCCTCTTTAATGTGTGGGGGCTCTGGGTCCTCCTGGTCCAGACTGGAGCTCCACTCCTGCTGCTCCTCTTCACCAACAATCACTTTTCTGACACCGGAAGGTAAAACTGAAACAGACATACAAAAAGCTGTTAATAGAACCTTTGGTTTACCTGAACATTTTTGTATATAGTCAATTCTCAAATACGAGTGAATCAGTGTCGTCATCACTGATCAGATACACCGATAATTGGCCATAACCTACTCAGAATAGGAAGGTTATAACTTGTCAGACAAAACCCCGATGGTGGCATATGTAAGACAAGGCGGGCATCCTCTTGCCCTCTGTGGCCAGTCCCACACCTGTCAATGGTTCTTTGGCAGACAGGAGATGCGATCCTCTATTTTCCCATCCTGAGACAGACCCTTACCCCCCGTCAGTAGGTTTCGATAATGAACTTGGAAGTTCCTGCAAAATTCAGGTTCACATGAAAATATTGAATGCACATACTCCTTTCACTGCCACAGGTTGTATTTGCTCTTCTGTGCATTTGAAGACTGGCACCTGGTTGCCACGCTAAATATTCCTTGTTAAGCGCCTCATTTGTGTCTGTTGTGAAAATGATATTACTCTTATCGAAATTACTCACTATTTGCTTTATTTTTTTCTTTTATCATATACTTGTGCTTGTATAACTGAGACCACTTAAAGATGAACCTTTACAGAAAAGCATATCATACAAACCCAGCGTCTCATGAAATGACCACCGGATGACCCTCTGCCAAACAGGAGATGCTCACCACTAAAAATCACCATTCCGTCCGTATTGAGACCAACACTTTTGCGGACATGTTTCTAACAGTATCCACAGGCTGAAGCCTCCCTCTCGGCGCTTTGTTCTTGAAGTGGGTTTTGCGACCTCTGGAGAGGGCTGTTTGCGACGATCAAGTTGGCACTTCTCTTAACCCCACCCAACAGTTCTTTGGATCAGTACATTAGACCCCTACTTTATTGTAGTGTGAATGTGACTCTTCATAAACCTTATGACAGTTACATAGACTATAAAATTAAGGCCTTGAAGCTGCATTATTTATAATGTCCAGCAGGGGGCGACTCCACCAGTAGCATAGAGAAGTCTGATTGTATAGAAGTCTATGAGAAAATTATTCTACTTCTAACTGCATTGATTAGCTCATTAAAAAAATGTCTGCTGAGTTTGTGGTCGTAGTCAGAGTTTCAACTCTGATATACATCATGGTAATATTTGGTAAATGATGCCACGTTTACAGTCAAGTAGAACATAAAGCAGGTGATGCTTGGGGCATGGCTAACATACATTTGAGGAGTAACCATGACGACCAGTCAGCTCAGCTACACCTTTTCAACCAAATATGGAAAGCATAATATATTATGTGTGTTGGATCAGCCAGTTTCGAATAGATAAGCCAAGTGCATTGAAGTGAATCCCACATCAACACTGTCTGAGGAGGTTATGATAGTGATCGGATCAACAAAATGTCTCTTAACTCTTCTGATGAATAGGTTCATTGGTTCATTACTTCTAGATGCCGTATAATAAATTGCACATAAAAGTGAAAGGTTGAGGGATTTATGTTAGGTTTATTTTAATGGGAATACTGCTAAAGAGCTAGTTGACTGATCACAAAAATAATTAATGAATTCACTGAAAAAAAAAAGTTGAATCAAAAATGATTTGCGTTTCACCTAAAATGAAATTCCATGAGAGCTAAATGGAATTATGCCATGTGATTTATACAAGATCGAAGCAGACAGCTGAAACATTAAAAATACTTTAGCACACAACGCGTGCAGTAAAGACTCTTAATGACATTAAATCAAACCTGTTAGCCGCGGCTAACAGGCTGTGTGTGGATGCTGCAGCTAACGGTAGCTTAGCACCGACTCCCCGCAACCTTAGCAAAACATGTTTCCGGTGTGAAAATGTGACAAACCTTCAGTCCGCAGCTTCGTTTTACCATTTGAAACTGAATGCAGGTGTTGGTCCATCTCTCCTCTTGTTATTCAACTAAATGCTGCCGTTCTTCACGTTATTGGCAGTTTGACTGCGGATTCACTCACAGCTTGGTTCAGGAAGTTAAGATTCTGTTACAGTCAGGGATATATTTCAGAATAAAAGCTTTTGTAGACATCTGGCAGTTTTTTTTTACAGATATAAGTTGTAATGAAAAGAGTTGTAGTGACCCAGTAATAGATTGAATTGAAAGTGTAGTAACGGAGGTCAAGGCAGAAGTTAAACCCTCATCCTGGTCATAGAGCCGCCATAGAAGCAGCCCGGCTCTTTACTTTGAAATATGAGCCTAAAGTATTGTCCCGTGTATTATCTTTGTTTCCGCAGTAAGGTTCTCAGTTTCTCTGAGTTTAGTGAAGATTACAAACTGGAACAGTTGTTAAGTTTTCTTCTCTGACTGTGTAGAAAATGTCCAGACTTCAGGGTCTGAAGCTTTTCGTCAACCAGCGGCTAAACGCGGCCGTCGAGGAGATATTTGGACATTTTGAAAGAACAATAATCGAGTATGAAGAGGAG
>CAAKHC010019296.1:45142-64838 GCA_901007825.1 Macroramphosus scolopax | reverse complement strand
ACTTTGTTGATGAACGCTGGAGCCAGACTGCTGGAAGGAAGGTCCGGACGGTCATGCTGGATGCAGTTCAGGAGCAAAGACTGGTGGGAGCGAGTGGTGCTGAAGGAATTTAGCGACGAGGAGTGGAAAGAGAACTTTCGAATGACCCGCAGGACTTTCGACAAGTTATGTGAGTTGATGTCAGGAGTTCTGAAGCCCGAGGACGTGACCGTTCGGGCCCCGGTACCGCTTCAGATGAGGGTTGCCATTGTTCTCTACAAACTAGGACGTTGTGCCGAGTACCGGGTCGTGGCAAACCAGTTCGGCGTGCACAAGTCAACGGTGAAAAAGTTTGTGTACATGTTTTGCAAAGGGATGGTCTCGTCGGTCATCCAAAACATCATCAAATTGCCCACCGCAGAGGAAGCAAACGCCATAGCACGCCGGTTCGAACAAAAGTTCAACATCCCACAGATAATCGGTTGCATCGACGGCACCCACATTTCTGTTTCACCACCAAGTGATGGCTACAAGGACTTCGCAAATCGCAAAGGATGGCCTTCTTATATCCTCCAAGCTGTGGTGGACGACACGTATCGGTGAGTTGAGGCCAAACACATTTAACCTCTTAAAACGTTCAAATAACTTGGCTGTTCCGCCAGCGTACTTTGTCTGTGGTGTAATAAACCCTGTGCAGTCTGTGCATCATGAACGTTAACGCTGCTTTTATTCCTCATAGGTTTTGGAACATAAACTGCAAACTGCCTGGGAGGACTCACGAAGCAAACGTTCTTAAGCGGTCGGCGTTGTTCAGCCATGCACATCTGCTACCAAAAGTAAGTCTTACTGTACATGTTTAAGTTAGTATGCAGTATCACCTCCACACAAATGTGGGTGTTATACTTTTTTTCTGAAACCTTAATGTTCACCGCAGAGACGACCATCAGATGCAACAAATTCTGAAATGTGTTGTAGTTGTTCACTGTGAAACCTCATCTTGTCTTTTTCACTCAGGACACAAGAGAAATCAACGGCGTCGCCGTCAACTACTTTCTTCTGGGAGATCCAGCTTATCCACTCTTGAATTGGCTGATCAAAGGGTACACCCATTCCCCATTCATCACCCCTGAGCAGGAGTCGTTTAATGTGTACTTAAGCTCTGCAAGGGCCACAGCCGAGATCGCCTTTGGGCTACTGAAGTCACGCTGGCGAGTGCTGCTCAAGCGGAGTGACTTTCATTTTACATTCACCCCCTCTGTGATCGCTACATGTTGTGCGTTGCACAACTTATGTGAAGATGAGAAGGACAGTGTAAATCCCACCTGGACCCAGGAGGCTGCTGTGTTAGAATCCGAGCTACCACAGCCAGGTGTCCGTACCTACAATGGCCCTGACCATGCAGGTGGTCAGAGAATCAGAGCGGCGCTTACAGACTATTTGAGTGAAAACTTCCCTCTGCGCAGACCATCACTTTAGCCATGTCTTAGCATTTTGTTAATAGTTGTATAAACACCCTTTGTATTGTTTGCTGTACAGCCCACGCTTGTATCTTTCATGCCACAAATAAAGTCGTTATATTTTAACATTTATACGGACGTCGTCTCCTTCCAGGTGAAAGCCCTGGCAGAAATTCTCGAGCATGCGCAGAATACGAAATTCGATTTCGATACGATGGATGAGTATACGTAGTGCTAGAATGCTCACAATGAACGACTTATCTAAGTGTTCTTGTCCGATTATTGTCTGAGGTAGATCAGACTATGGTGTTAACATACATTTTAGAAGTCCAAACTCGGTCTTATACGATCAAAAAATTTTTTTTTGCCCCATGTAACCCTGCTTACTGAAGTAATTGTGACACGCTACTCTTACGGAGACTTCAAATAAATTAATGTTAGATAGAACTGTGTGGTCCACAAACCTGACAGTGTAACTCATCGGCACTGATGCAAAGCCCCGCGGTGGACGACTCCGTCTCGCCGTTGGCAGCAGCATCAGCAGCCAGCAGATCCAGAGTCCTCAGGGTGTGAACGTAGAAGTCTTTCTTCAGCCGCAGAGCTCCTTCCAGGACACTGATGGAGTCGGTCGCCTGCTCCTTCAACTGAGGCCAGAAAGTCACAACAATCAATGTCAGTGAATCTCCACAAAAAATTACAGATTACTAGACAAGCTGTTTATAAGATTATAGGCAAACAGAATTTTGAATTAACGGTGGATATCAGTGATAGTCTGAGCAGTGTGTTTGATGATGTAGGACTTCCACCGCCATGTTCACTCACCACAGCAAGGATGTTATCAGTCATCTCCTTTTCCTGCTGCACAACATTCAACCTGGCCACACCAAAGGAAAACAAGTGTTCAGTGTCACTCTAATGAAGCGCAGAAGCAGGTATTTGAACATAACAGTATTTTCACATACAGTTTGGAGCTAAACCAGCCTTCAAAACAACAACATCTACCGAATGAATGAGCAGAACTTTACATGTTTATCTGGTGAGGCCCCGGTTTGGTTGGTTTCTCTGGAAAGCTGCTCAGGACGATGGTTCTAATGGCCCTTTGAAAGACACAAACACAGAGTCAGAAATGTTCCTTCCCCCTCACAGATTTGACATGCACTATATGTGATACACAAGTGATCGATGTTGTAGAGTGATTAATTGAGTGCCTGTGGAGTGTGTAAACGATATAAACTGGGTTGTCTGAACATTCGTTATCTGCTGTGTTGGTTGTTCCCTCACCAGCGGTTGTAGATGATAACAGCCATGGCTGTGGTAGGAGGCAGGGTGGACAGATCCAGGTCCACATGCTTCACCCCTGGTGGCACTTTGCTCACACACAGGAGCTCGTTCAGCAACATATTTAACACAGGAATGGTCAAACTGCCAGAGAAGAATAACAAACATTACACGTCCGTCAGGCTTGTCAGATTATCTCTCATCATCTCCGGACCAACAGGCACAGATTAGATTTAAAGCTCATTTAGGATTGTCAATACATATAAACGAACCCTTTCTCCAGTACATCCAGATCCCACTTCATGTGTGCGGCTACTTTGAGCGCGAGCAGCTTCAGGGTGCGGTTCCTGCGGTTGTCTGCAGGAGGCTGCACTTGATTCTGCTCGTTCACGGAAGGTTTGGACGCCTGCTCCAGGAACTGGACGATCAGCTGCACTGGTGTCGGGTCTGCGGGAAACACAAACATGCAAAAATTGTTTCATGAATCTATGAAGTTAAGAAAGCTAGTAAAGATAAACAGGTCAAAAAAATAAACTACAAGGTATAATAAATACTCAAAGGATGGCTGAGCTGACCTGCGTTTGACTTCTGCAGGTGTTTCTGCAGCAGGGTGCCGTCCAGGAGGAACTCAAACCAGGACGTCTGAAGGGGCGTGCCTGGCCTACTAGGGGCCACAGCAGCTACTCGGTCTGCTGCTTCCGCACTCATCTTGTCCTGGTGAGAAGTAACACGTTTGTATTTTCATTTTCAATTTCTGCATGATAGTTTCTCAAGTAGCAATGGGTCAGCAACCTGGGAACAATCACAATCCAACACAATCTTTCTCACAGTTAAAGAAAAGATTGTGCAGCTTTATCTTTAAAATATGAAAAAAGGGGTCTATGTTTCTCCAGTATTTTCATACAAGGGCACGGTATTTAAAAAAAAAAAAAATCAACAACTTGGTGTCCATTAACTTTAACCCAATGTTAACCCATTAACATTAATTGCTGATTTATCAGATGCAATTCTTTTTTTTAAACTGAATGGTATCGGCCTCTCTACTCTCAATCAGCATGGACCACTGACAAACAAATATCAGGTTGACTACTAAAAGTTATTTTCTAATGGAGGTTCTCCACCAGGTTAGGTGATGAGGTGGGACACCTGAGAGGCATCAGCCAAATCAATGGCATGATCTTTAAAACCTGAAACTAAAGACACAACCTTCTGAGAAGGTCTTGGATTTTGGTGAGAGTTGAAAAGATATAAAAATATAAGAAATAAACAAGGATTCATAGCAAATATCTGTCCACATGACGTTGACAGACACACATTGGCGTATTTTCATTTACTATTGCGAACGCATTTCTGTTATGAATGAAGCTAATAAGCATAGATACATGTACTTAGTAAGGTGATTCATTACATGTCTGCACCGTTTGTATGCGACCCTTCTTCTTGCTACTATCTGAGTATTAGCTAGTGAACAATGACAGTTTAATTTAATGTTATGTAGAGGCTGGGGGGGCTTGTATCCTATTCCAGGCACTCCTAACTGGGCGGAGCTTTGAATCTTTTCACCTAGAGGTGTTTGTGAATAAATGAACGAAGGTGGCCTCGGAGCTGCCGCTGTAATCAAAACAAGCGCACCCTTTACCCCGTTCTCTGTGGTGTCTAGCCTTGTGCTAATTTATTGAAGCTAAAGGGTAATTCCACAGCTTGGAGCACCGACTGACGGAAGGATTGTCTTACCTTAATAGATAAATAATGAACTAGCAGAACATATAAAAAGTAAAAAAGCACGAGAATCTCCTAAATGCTGGAGAAGTTACACGGACTGTTTGATTCTCACATATTTCGTTTTGCGCGTCCCCATCATTCTGACGTATTTCCGGTTCCGCCTCGTCGCCAACGAAACAACCCGTGCGTCACATTTGCGCATATTTATGCCATCAGCGCACAAAATCGAACAAAACCGCGTGTTCATACGACATTATTTTATGGAAATTCTACGTCTTCTAATTTTTTAAAATCGAATGGACAACAGTGCTTATTCGCTTTTCAAAGGCATCGCACATATCCTCACAAAACAAACAGAAACTGGCACTCCTTCATATAGGGCGCAATGTTGTAGTCAATTCAGACACAAAGAATACACATTTATGGCAGTACTTACTGAGACACCAGCTCATTGACATTAATATGCACGGGGTTGGTTATTGGTGTGACAGTGGCATACCACAACAGGAATGGGTATATGCTGCTGTACCAATAGTGAGCTACCCTCAGGCATTACTGTCCTGTAGTTCAACTGATGTCACATTTCTTAAGCTCTGCCAGGCACCAGGGCCGGCTCCCAATAAAGAAAAATAAATGTTAAAAGCAGAGCATGAGACACATAAAAAACAATCAGTTCACAAATAATCTATTCATGGTATATGAACTCTATGCATCATATCTTGATGTCACAAGTTCTTTTGTCTTTCAATTTCTAAGATATTCACTGGCTTGGGTGAGGGGGGCGGCACTCTTCTGTCTAAAGGGCAAACAGCAATGACTCGGCTGGGTAGTATATGCTACGCAGGGGATAATGAGACATTTTAGTTGCCATCAATGTCAAATTAATAATTATAATTTGTCAAAATCTGTTGCCCGAGTCATTAAATGCATCACAGTAACAGTAACACACGGCACAGATGTTGATATGGCATATTTCAAAAGCATCGCAGTCCAAGTCAGTTCATTTAACAGTATGTGTAGACACGATAATGTGCTCCTTTATTCCATGTTGGTTCAAGTTTGGAGTTCCTCCATCCACTCTTCAGTGTGAGGTAACACCACAGACAGTGATTTGACATTTTTCGGACATATCGCAGTCCTTTGTGTTACATTGTGGACATGATGTGAAACACCTGGGGAGGGCGGAGTCGGGCTCAGTCACTCCCCAGCAGGCAGGTGGAGGCTGCTGTCAGTACTGAAAGGAGATCACAGAGTTCACTTTGTAGACGTGGTACGAGCGATTCCAGAAAACTCTCGTGAAGTAGTTTGTGTAGGGCGAGTAGTTCATCTTTATCTCGTGGCAGAATCGCCTGTGCTTGGAGAACGAGTATATCTCTCCTTTATCGTGGACCACCTGAAAGGACAGCAAGTGTGTACATGAATAAAATCAGATTCAGCAGACACACAGACAAGTTGTCGTTTGTCTTGTTTATCAAATCATCGGTGAAAGAAGAGCTACTCACATGTCCGTTGGAGATGTCCAGCAGGTCTTTGATCCTGCAGCCCTTATTGAGACTGAGTTCGTTACAAATTGACTCTTCAATAATCACATAGTTTGTCTTTTGAGAGGTCAGAATCTTATAGATGTCCTCTGCAGATCTCATCGCATACACCTGGTAGGTCTACAGAAGGGGAAAAAATAATTTCCAATCAGTCAGAGAAAGAAAAATGTTATTGTCTAACGTCAGTTATTGTTCAAAAAATATAACTTTAGTTATAGCTCACACTAAGCTAAGTTATGTGTTCAGTTACTGTCTGACAGTGGTTCACTTTTCTGCCTTCCAAATGATGAATGTTTCTCTGCTGCGTAACACACTCACATCTTCACTCCTCCTCAACAGGTTGATGTCGGAGTAAAGCGGTAAACTGGTTACAGCTGAACCGGCACACAACTTCACCGTTCCCAGCAGCTGAGGGCTGCCAGCGAACACCGCTGCCACCGGAGCCTGCGTCCTGAAAGACACATTAGAAGCCACACAAAGACTTGATAGAACAGTTCTATATAATCTAAGGAAAGAAAACTGAATGAGGTGACTCACCTGATCCAGTTGATCAGCTCGACTGTATCTGGATCATAGAACTCCTGCAGGTCCGATAACTCTGCTAAGACACGAGGGCAGTACTGCCGGGCAGAAGAGAGGACAAAGCTTTAATGTGGCTCAAATGAAATAAAGAACTTGATAAGATAACAAGCTAAAACTCTCACCTCTCTCCACAAACTGAAGCCAATGATGGTGGGAACCGCTGTGCTCAGGATCAAAGACTGGAGAGCAAAAGAAAAGCAACATTGGTCATTTGAAGTACAGTAAAGGTGGAAAGGGGACTCATAACATTCGTCGACACAATGGATATAATCGTGCGTCGTGGCGGTAGAGTGGCTGTCCGGTATTTTCCTCCAGAGACCCTTTACAGAGCAGATATTAACATGCATCCTCAGTGACCACGTGTGAATGTCAGAGGCTGCTCACCAGCACAACAGGGTGGATGGACCTCAGCCTGAACCACTTGAACACAGTCATCCAAAGATCCGGAGAACACACACCGAATGCTGTGAACATGCAGACGTACGGGGTCCACAAGTACTTCATCCTGCATGAGGAAAGAAGAATGCTGTTATAATCAAAGAATGAGACTTCTTAGCATCCATCTGTTATAAAAGGCCCTTAAATCTTAAAGCCCATTTGCCCCTGAAGATCATACCCGTCAAACAGCAGGGCCAGACCTCCGAAGAGCAAAGTGTGAAAAACATGGTAGATGACCTCAGGCTTCTCTCCTATTCGCCCGTCTTCTAGCCTCAGTTTGGTTTTCATTGGCTGGCCACTGGAAAGAATTCATCAAAATCAGGTCAACAGCAGAAACAAAATAAATGCCAAAATCACCGTTGACCGAAATCAGCAGCATCTATCTCTATAACAGAGCTTTCAGATGGAGGGAAATCAGTTTTTATCAATTTAATTAGAATTCATTCTGGTAACAGGAGCCGCCACCACTTCCCTAAGCTGAGTGGGCTCCCACAGTTCATAGCAACGCCCCTCTCTCCTGAGAGTTCTCGTCACACACAGGAAATATCAACCTGCTTGGAGTCTTCTCTTCAGTCATCTGGAAATGGTTCCGTTTAGCCAAGTCTGACATCGAGCAAATCAATTACCCTCTGTAAAGCCTGTCTAAAGCCTGTAGGGACTAAAGGCAAACTGAGGCATATGGGTGAGTGGGAGAAGTAGCACAAGATGTTGCCTTGACCCAACGATATAACAGTAAATATAAAACTAATTTGAATAATTCATGTTTTTTTTCAGTTAAAAATATATTAAAATTGTTATTCAGGTGGGGTTAAAAAAAAAAAAGCAAAGATGTATTTGAGGTCATCTCTCCCGACTCTAACCTCCGCTCAAATCTAATTTTGGAAAGGGACTTGAGAGCAGGAGTTGTATGTGACAAGCCTCTAACCTGAGTCGTCTGTAAATGGTCTGCAAAGTGGACAGCAGGCAGACGCTGAGCACCAGGAAGTAGAAGGGAAGAACCGACGCCTGGGTGAGTCGCAGGAATAAGTCCTGACCAGGTGTCTGGAGACTCTCTTGGCACAAGAGGAAGTTTGTGACAAAGTCACTGACACAAAAGGAAAGAAAATATTATTATGAGAGCACATTAGATAGGAATATGCTGAAAGATGACAGGAACCCACAGTTCATTTAAGAGAAGCAAACATTATATTAGATGTGTAGAATAACTTACGCTGTCGTGTTGAGTCCAAATTTAACTTCCAGGAACTTCAATATGAAGTCACTTTCACTTACAGGTGTAAGTTTCTGTGAATAACAACACAGATTACCATCCGATCACTTAATGACTGCAACAGGGGGATCTTAACCTCTTCCTCAGAGACGTCTTGTAGCTTTACCTTGACCAAATAACTGAAGGTGATCCCTGTGGTGAAGACGAGGTGGAAATGTAGGAAGAGCTTCATTACTCGGGCCACAAGAGGGCCCATCTTCATATTGTTCTGCAATGGAAAGAATAAGAGCACTGAGATGTTGTTACACTGCATTCAGATCACAGAAATAGAATGGATCTGGAAATGGCTGATAAATCTCTTCAAGTAACCGAATCTGATGTGTGGAAGCAGCTAACTCTACCTGGAAGTACCTCGCGAGCACTGAACCAATCAGGAGGCTGAGCAGAGGCGAGCTGAGCAGGGTGGGGTTCTGGAACTGAAACAAGTAGGCCAGGACCAAGGAGCTGAGGTACACCTTGAGAAGGTCAGCCATCTGTGCACCGAAGAGATGGAGGGATGAGGGAAAGACACAAATAGAAATAAAGAAAGAGGAGAAGATTTGTAGGCAAAACCTACACAGGATTCGTTACCTTACGTGGTGGCACCAGGTCAAAAGAGTCGAGCAGGAAAAGGCAGAGGCCCTGGATGAAGAGCACATAGTGGCTGTGTTCCCAGACCAGGAGGAAGGTGAAGGTGGTGGCACTCATGGTCAGATAGCAAAACATCTACAGAGAAGAACAGTTCATCAAAATATCTAAAAGTAGTTTTACATTTTAGTTTGTTTAGAAAGTAAGCTTGTTTCCTCAGAACTCTTTTTCCCCCCTCGGTGTGTTTTCTTGGGCAACTACAGGTGGGAAAAAGCCCTGTGGATGCTGAGAGGCTCACCTCCGTGGCGGAGCTGATGTTGTTGCACAGGAATCCTGTCAAAGCTGCGACCTGACAGGAAAAGTATGGCAGAGCCCAGTGGTCCCGAAGAGGAACAGCATGGTCCACTTTGGTTGTATCTGATCTGAGGAAAAAGATGACAAATTACCAAAAGAAAGAGAAGGAGAGACTCAACACACGATCACTAGCTAGATTAGATCCAGTTATAGAAAAATAAGGTAACTTAACTGTATTGATCCAAACAGAAACTCTAATTTAAAGTGACAAACCTCCTCTCACCTGTTGATAACATACCAGGCCACCGCCAACATGCCTGCCACCCATGTGCCACTCATCACCCAGCTGCACACAAAGAGCGCAGTGGCGTAAACCGCCTGGAGGCCGAACACGGCGCCGACATAGAAGTAGATCGGCTCCACAAAATCCTACACGCAGAGTGACAGACTCATCAACTGACAGCAACATTCAAGGTTGGGAGAGAGTTTGGGAGACAAACATCCAAACCAGATACTTTACTGTACATGGCAGCGTGGTCAAAGCAAGTGGTCAAGAAAGTGATCAAACGGACCTGGCTGCCTGTGACTCTGTAAATGAAGCTGGCGATGAGTTCTGGGTACAGAAACAGACGCTCCACCGCGTTGATTGTTTGGCCTGAAACGGTCCTGTTGTCTATCATCAGCTCATAGAATCCTGATAAACACAAACCACACAAGATCCGCTGATTCGAGTAAGAGGTGGTGATTATTAACGTATTTACTTTAAATGTTAAATTGATGGTACCTCTTTCAAAAGAGGATGCCGTCAGCATGTGCTTGTAGTAGTAATAATAAAGCCCACTGCCTCCTTGGAAGGTGATTTCACGCTCCAACTCCTGTGAAACAATGTGAATTATGATTGAGATGCAAGAAGTCAATCCAACCAAAACCTTCTTCGCACAAATCTCCCACCTGTCTCGTTGAAAACCAGAACTTCCTGTCATGATACGTAGAGAGATATGCTGCATAAAGCATGCCGCATGAAACGGCTGCCAGGCACCCGAAGAACACCCTCACCAGACGGTGCAGGAACCCTGCTGGAGAGCAGAAGCAGAACTTTTTAAATATCATGATGATGAACAGGTCCTTTACTGCATTCCAGCAAAGGTTTCTGTATTTACTGAGGTAACAGAACTTCGTGTTCAGACATGTTTGTGTTGAGGGGGAGTCAGGAGCAAGTTTTAAAGGACCAATACAAATGTATCTCTTGACATCTTCAGGCATCTACTATATGGTAGATTATTTTAGGTTATTCCAAACTTAATGTTTCCCTACAAACACTTGGGAGTAGAAGGAACTACATTGCTGTATAACATTGGCAATAATGCCTATGGTGGGTTTATTTAGCAATTCATGACAGGTCAGGTTATAAACTTACATGTGGAAGGACTCTTGGATGTCTTGTCAGGTGACTCATCTTTATGTTGACAGTCTTCTTCTTTTTCACCTTCATCTTTCAACTGCCTTTTACCGGCCTCATCCTCCGATTTCTCCAGCTCATTCACATCTGTTCAGTATAGCAAACAAAGATCACATCTCTACATTTCTTTGGAGATTGAAGAACTGTATGTTTTCTGCAGCTCTATGCTAACAGCAGTAAGCTACGTTACTTCGGTTAGCAGCTAACTTAGCCAAACTTACGTGCAGCCTTTAGCTCATTTGGTCGCTCATCCTCTTCTTTATCCACATCAGAGGGTTCTGTGTTCCGACCATTTAAATCGGTCATGATGAGATGAAGTTAATCCAAAGGGAGTTGTCTGGTGTGATGAGGCAGCCGCATGCTAGCTAACAAGCGGCTAGCTAACTACAGTCAACACTTTATTAAACTGAAATGACAAGCTGAAGATACAAGCTCTGCTTCTTTGTTAGTGTGTTTTCTTGCACACTAGCAGCTGTACAGATTCAGTGTGATGTTGATTCGTAACCTAGAAGACTCAACTCTGAACCGCTGATCAGCTGTGGCCGTTCATTTGTACGGCTGTGACTGGGACAGAGAAGGCGGAAGTTAAGGACGCGGAGTGAAGAAGACGGGATACCAAACTTCTCGTAACACCGGTCAAAACTTTTAGAAATCCTTTTATTCACACTTTTCATTCATTTTAATTAACGTTATTCCATATAGCCTCGTTGTCTTCTCCGTAGGTGTTTGTCTGTGAAAGAAGGACAATTACTGCGAGAGGGAAAGTGTTTTGGGACAACAAATTTACAGCTATTTCCATATAAATTATATTCTACAAAACAAATTGAAAAACTTAATATCAAATTGGTGACACCATAAATACCCAACAAATCTATATTTTTCCCAATGCTTAGTGTGGAAAATCAAGGATGAGCCAAAATCCTGAATGCATTTATTTTTACCAGTGTATACATTTATACAGCTGTTTGGGCACGTATAGAAAATTTGTATGTTTAAAAATTAAATCTAAAGATGAATTAAAATCATATATAATAATTATCCAGATTGAATGTTAAAACAAATCAGAATTTTATTAATGTATTTTGAATATGAAAAAACATAACATGAACTTCCTTGTTCCCTTATTGAGTTTATATATTTAATTATTATTACATATGGTAACTTTCACAAGGTTTCCCAAAATGTCACTGGTTTCTAAGGAAAATTCCAAAGGAAATGTTTGTTTCTTCACGTTTCATTGTTGCTTATTAATGTATTTTTTTTTTTGATAATTACTTATTTTGATTTTCTGTATCCTTATGTGTTATTATGTGTCTGCATATTTCAATAATGGTTTGGGGGGTAAAAAGTCTCCTCAGATCTTGTTGGGTTTTAATCATTTATTAGCAAGCAAACTGCAAGGTGAACATTTAAAGAATTAGAGTTGTAACCATGTCATTATTCTGCAAGTCCCAAGTCAGTCTTAAGTCTTTACACCCAAGTCAGTTCCAAGTTTCGTGTCAAGTCCCAAGTCAAGACTGGTCCCAAGTAAGTGACAAGTCATACAGTTTGGATTATGAGTCCTAAACAAGTCCTAATGCTATCTTAACAAATCTAATGCCATTTCAAACTTTCACAGCCAACAGAGTAATAGTTAGTAATACATAAATCTCATGTATTTTTCATGAATGCATTATAAAAGGTGTTTCATTTTTTTAACAGGTTACAAATTTGTGCTCCTTGGTGAGCCGCTCATACTTATCTAACTCCCCTCGTATGAGTTGTATGTGAAAATTACAAGCAAAATCTTGTGCCACGATATCAAATAGGTTGAGCACAAAACCAGTGCCGCTAAATGCAACGATAAAAAAATCAGGTAGTGCCAACAAAGCAGCAATTCGTCTATTTTCCATGAAATAAAATTCCTTTAAAGAATATTAATGCAACCCCATCCATCTCATCAATGATTTCAGTTACATCCTCACAGAACTGAACTGATACAGTTTTTAAAAAGTAGGAAACACAATACCACAGTACACTGAAACACATGGCTCGAAAGCATCAAACTTATTTACAGGGTTTTAAAACTGCACTACAACACATAAATGAAACAGCTAAAAGTGATGGTCGAACTCAAACGCAGCAAAGTTGGGAGATATTTAGAAGTTTTGAGTTTTTGGTAGAGCCGATCCCACACTGAAACCAAAAGCATCTTTTGTTAAACCCTCGATACCTGGTAAATGCCCACATCTATCAAACTTTACATGCCCACTTTAAGGTTTCTGCTGCAGTTGTGTGGCCTTCAAACCAAACCTGAGATTACATAATCTGGTCTCTTGTTTTAAACTTTAGAAAGATACTTTCAGAACCACAGAAGATATTGGTGTGAACATGTTTTGAGCTTCACGTGTAAAATTATTGGAGTGCCCCTTTACTCTAAAATCAAGCCTTTATTGGTATAAGTCTACACCGCAACATAACGTTCAATAGTCATGTAAAATTGCATAAAAATATCTAATATACGTGCAAGTAATTCAGCAGAAACTCATCTGACACGAGTTTCACTGTGAAATTAGTTTAATTGAACACGTTCGGTTTTTAACTGGGTCAAGCTGAGTAAATTCATCTGAGAGCCCAACAACAGCACAACATAATGTCTTTAAAAAAAAAGTATACAATGGAAACAACAGGCACAATTATTAAAATAACACAGACATGTTAATGTGCACATTAAAAGGAAAGACTGGTCCCAAACCTAAAAAACTGGAGCAAAACACATTCACGGCTTAAATTAACATGTATGGACTGTATATAAAAACACTTTGCAGGAACACTAATTGATGATTGGAGGCGAAAGACAAAGTCCTTCTCACTGTAACAGCTGTACGTTTCATTCATCTCATTCTGAAGACTCCTCTGACCCCTTCTCCTCTTCCTCGGGAGCCTCCTCATCCATCTCTGTCTCTGCGTTGGGGAGGAAGAACAGTCAGTTTTCATTCTGAGGTTTTATTAGAGCTCAGTCACGATTTTGCCAGTTGGTACCTGTTCTGTTTTTTTCCGGGCTTCCTTCCTTTATGTCGCACCTCTCTAGTTTGACTGTTAGGATCTTGCTCACTTGTGGGTGTTTAGCTGCTTCGATTAAGGTCTCATCATCTGAACTGTTGCTGGAGGCACCTGAGAGGAAGAAACAGAAATACATGACTGACGCAAGCAAGGAAAACTCCAGACATATAGAAAGGTCCAATCCTTCAATATATGTATTTGTTTATGCGATGACCACAATAATGAGCCACATCTACGGGTGTCATGAATTGCTGTTGCATATCTAAAGTATTTACCTGCTGCTCCCTTCTTTATTGGTTGTTTGGAAGTAGCGGCCCTCTTCTTCGGAGGCCTCGTTGTGAGTTTTGCTTCTTTGTCTGTTGGGGTCTTTTTCACGATATTGATCAGCGGTTCGTCATCCGAGCTTTCATCAGGCGGCCCTGCACAAGTTTAAAAGGGATTTATTCTCCAAGTGACTAGTAAAAACCAGTTTGTGTCACATTGGAATATATAAGTAAATAAAGTCAGTCTTGAGGGTCCAGAGACGACTGCTGTGATGTCTCTTCATGTGGATAACGAGCGGAGGGCGAACGTGTATAGAGACTCATTGAATAATTACCATCATTGTTCATTGGCTGAAAGTATCTCTCAGACGTCTAAATTATGGAATATGTTATTGTTTTACTCTGAGCAGCGTTTGTCTTCAAATAAAAGTGCTTTCGTTTCGGCCTTTCAACCACCCTGGTTCAAATAGTCACCGTTAACATGAAGGTCTGCACACTGCACGTTTGTAGAGGAACAAGCCAAAACTTCTTGTGTCTTTGTCTTCCAAAGGTCGTCTGTTAAAGGGTCATTTTATTTATTCTACATATTTGAGAGAACACTGAGCTGTTTCAGTGACGTTACTCCAACTCCTCCCGTCTCTCCCAGCGGGCAGCTCTCCTGCAACAACTCTCCTCCCGTGAGATGTCAGAGTGACACCTCTCTTTTAGCAACACTTTCTCTGTAGGGATTCTTTCTATGATGTTGTCAGACAACAATAACAACAATCTGCGTCAGAGGCAAAAACAAACACTTTTACGCAGAAAAGTTGTTGCCGCTGGAGCCTTCTTGCTCAATTTTTGGACCAATTACAATGATTGTGGTTCCCGTGAATCATTTCTACCGAAGAACATGTGATAACAGGTTTGAAGAATACCAGAATTATTTCCGACGTCTTCCTCACAGCTGCAGCTACATACCTCGTCTCTTTTTAGATGCACTGCCTTGCGAAATAGTCGTCTTTCTTGTTGTCCTTGTGCTTCCCCTCTCCGACTTCCTCTGCTTGGCAGCGACGTTCACCAAGGGCGCATCATCATCCGAGCTGTTGTCTGAGGCCGAAGAGCCTTTTGACATATTCAAGGGGTTATAGCTTTGACCTGCTGCACAAATAAGTGAGATCATTTAGATATGATTTCTTTTTTGTTAATACATCCGTCGTTCGCACCTTTTAGTGATTTGCCTGTAAGTTTTGGTTTCTTGCTGTTTGTGGCTGTTTGCACTTTAGTATCCTTTGTCTTCTTTCTTGCGATTGTCCCCAGTGGCTCTTCATCTGAGCTGTCGCTGGAAAACTCTGCATACTTAACTAGATGAAACAACAACAGAGAAACACAGTTTTCTGTCGGTGTATTATACCAGAAAGGTATTTTTGATGAGTTTAATTTCGATATTTTCACACTTACCCTTTTTCCTTGCAGCGTTCCTTTTGGAATTCATAACTTTGTTGGCTTCTCTGGATGGCCTGAGGGACGGCTTCCCCCTGTGTTTGGACCTAAGTGTCTTAGCAACTTCACTCAGAGGCTCATCGTCCGAACTCACATCATCATCCAGTGCATCTGCATGAAAAGGAAATCAAGGATAAGTGAAATCTAAGACAAAAGGCTTTTTATGCCAATGCATCCACCAAAAATGCTTTTACCTCTCTTCTTTGTATTGACAGATTTCTTTGGAGGCCCAGACAAAGGCTTTTTTGCAGCTTTGGAGGACACTTTCACTATCTTCGTCAGCGGCTCATTGTCAGAGCTCTCATCTGTTTTCATATCTGAAATGGCAAAATACAGCAAGAAATTAAAGCGATCCACTCAACAGAAGACAGATTAAATATGACTGGCGATGTGTGATGATATAACCACCTGCTTTCTTCCTATTTCCATTTGATCTGGACGATGTGGTTTTCTCAGATTTTTCGGCTGATGCAGAAGCTTTTTTCATCTTTGTCAGCGGCTCATCATCCGAGGAGGCGTCACTTGCTAAAAGACAAAAGATATGAGGATGCAAAATATCGAAACTGCGATGATTATACAGGATTGTTTTTATCTGCATAAGTTTAAGTGAAGGTACTGATTCCTTGACACAGAGAGACTCGAAGTACTCCTAACAGAATTAAAGTAAAGTTTAACCAAAAAGTACAATTTGCCACATTAAGAAACATTAGGAAGATAAGAAAATGTTCATCTGGCTTTGGATTAGCTTATAATTTCCATGCAGCTTCCTGTGATGTATTGATCATGTATTATATTTATTAACATAAAGAAACTTGGTGACAAGTAATGTCAGCTAATGATTAATATTTTGTAATACACCAGTTCACAGTAAATATAATGAACAAAAGTAGTTATTCCAATGTCAGGGGACAAAAAGTAAACCCATAAACAAGCAATGCACTTACGTAGAAATTCTCAAAGATAATAACTCGGTAGCAAAGTTACAATGAATACAGTCATTAATTTAACGCACAAGTGTTCATAACAAGCATCCATCACCTGACCGTCTCGCCTCACTTTAAACGTGTAAGCTAGTTGTTAGCTAGACTACAGGTAAACAATAGCAGTTTATTCACCGCCAAAATTAAATTCAAATTAACGCTAGCTACCTGGAGAGTCACGAACATCATCAGCGGTGCTGCATTCCATCTTGTAGCCCAGTTTAAGTGAGGATCTTCGACCGAAATGCGCCAAACCGCTCGTCTTCTTCTCTTATTTTAGGAGATGGTGTTACCTACGGGTTGTTTCTTCGGGCGTGGTGTCCCGAGATGAACTGTTTGCTGGCTCGTCAGCGTGTAGCAACAATAGTTTAATTCCAGTTTCTCGGTTCATGGGTGAGGTGAGGTTACATTTCACGTTTGGCTGGTTATCTTCCGTCTCGGTATTTGGGAATGAAAAGACGATGAGGTCGAGTGTTGATGACGCTCCTTGATTACGTCGCCGTCATGTCTCCCGCTAAACTTCTGTAACGTAAATAATTACGTAAATATCGATTGCCCCTTGAAATCTATCAATAATATAAAAAACGATATAGTAAAAAGGATTACTGGCCATCATATAAAAATTAACCCTAAAAAATGTCCATGTTGAAGGTTTATTCATTGAATTTTAATATAAATGTAATGATATGATAACGTAATACTCCAAGTCACCCCCTGTTTAAAAGCTTGTTTTGTTTAACTGCAGTCTCTGGAAATTTAAGTTTATCTACCTTATATCACTATCGACAATTATGTGTTGTCCTTTTCTATTAATTCTTTCTCTTCTCTTAATCTTTGTACATACATCCGTATGGTTGTTTGCTTTATTACTTTGTCATTATGTGATGTGATGCGAGGAGAGAAGCTGCTCGTTCATGTGTAAAGGAGTCAGCTGAGGTGGGTTGGTGAATTGATTAGGATGCCTGCTGGTGCCACATCCCACAGGTAGGAGGCCCGTTGTCAGGTCTCTCAGGAGGAGCTGGAGTGTGTTGCTGGGGAGAGGGATGTCTGGGTTACCTTACTCGGTCTGCTGCCACTTATCTCGACCCTGTTCGAGATAAGTGTCTGACACTGGATAGATATTTACAGTATACTGCATTATTGCTGCCTACTAATAGCTGCTATGGAGAAAAGATGCAACGGAATTTCGTTCATATGTGCACTGTGTGTATGATGTGAATGACAATAACGTTTTTGAAACTGAAACTATGAACCACAGGGTGATATTGATTTGTTACATAGAAGGCATGCAATTAAATATTATCACTTAATCTGATAATCAAAACTATTTCTTGTAAACCAGCCAATAATTTCAGCTCGACTAATATCTGTCTTGACAAACAATCTAAAAGTTAATGATGGCAGTTGATAGCTCAGTTTATTAGACACATACAAGATAAATACTCAGCACTGTGATGTGAGACAAACAGGACAGGATCATCTAGATGCACTGATCCAGACACAGATATAAAGGACCAACATGTGACGCTTCTTTAGTCAACATAGAGCAAAGAAATCAAGGACATTGTTGTGTTGTAGAACGACCCCGAGTAATCACTCAGGAGAAAACAAGACAGATACGGAGGGTTTTTTCCTCCTTTGGTTGGTTGTGTTAGATTTTCCAAACCAATCTTCAGGACTGACTTTTATCCTGATCACATCCCTGAGAAAGTAAAGGGACAGTCTGGTGTCTTCCCATCATACAGTCCTTCAGGGAATTCAGCATCTCCAATACATCAAGTTCTTACCGTTACCGTTATAAATCAAAAGTGCTACCACAGAAGTACTCCTACTATATATCCACGCTTTCATCAGTACCAACACATGGATCACCAGCTACTTTAAACATTGGTTTGTAACTCAATGATTAAATATCACTGCAATTTAATTTCTTCAGAGATGATCCTTGGAGATTCAATCATCCATTTCAGAGTTTACAAATGTTTCATTCACCCAATCCTCTCAAAATTCAATTTCATGACCATCACAGAAGAGCTGCGTACGTCACCCATCAGACTCAGAACAAACGTTGTCATCCTGTTTCATCTTTTTGCATCTGGTCACCAACAGCAAGCTGGATTTTTGATATAAATAAACAGCGATTTAACTTCTTTTTTTGTCGATATAAGATGCTCCACTATTGGAAAGCAACTTATCACCTGCTGATCGGACACATCACAGTTCAGTGAAACATAATTATTCAGCTGACTACGATTCAGCTGACGCAGTCTCGGTTCATTCACGGTCTGATGCATCACGTTTGTCCATGCTGGTGTTTTTTTGAGTGTGTGGGTCCTGGACCGGCAGATTTTACATGGTAGCCATCTTGCTGGCCTCTCTGACTCCGCTCAGGTAGGCTCCCGTCACAGTCTGAGGGAAGTGTCTGTTGGTGGCCTGGTAATGAAAAACCAGTAAGAATAAAATGAGTAACAGGAGACATTATAGGAAAAATCTGCTCATCCTCCGTCTGAAACAAGCGGTTTTAACACCCCCATCTTTAAAAGCCCACTTTTCTTCTGATTGGCGGACTTCCTGAAGCCTGCCAAGGGGTATTGTTCTTGTACTGCAGGGACAAGTTGTACCTGGTGTAGATGACATCCCCTCGACATGAAGGTAAAAAAACATTTCAAAACAAAACTTTACAGGTAATGTTACCTCGCCAGCGAAGAACAGTTTTCCCTGCACGTCTTCAGCCAGGATGTCGTAAGCCTCGCCACTGCCCCCCATCTTCACAAAGCTGTAGGACATTTGGGACCACATGTCTTTGCTCCAGTGTGAGACGAAGGAATGCACAGGCTCTGGGACCTCCTGTCAAACATGGGAAATAACATCCGTCATTAGAGAGCGAGACATTCAGCTTGTTGGGCTTCAGCTGATGTTGGTCAACCAGTAATTCTGTATCATAGTATTTTAGTAATCATAAGTTATCTTAAAAGAAAATGTTGGTGCAAGTGTGTTATCTCTTCACAGAGTGTGACAGCATTACCTGTTCTTTGAAAAGTTCACGCAGCACCTTCATGCACTCGTCCACCACATCCTTATCCTCCATGTCCCGGACAGACAGTACAGCATCACCAGTGATAACAGACATGAGGACAGCCTGCTTCCCCTACACACACACACACACACCCACACCCACACCCACACACACACCCACACCCACACACACACACACACACACACACACACACACACACACACACACACAGAAGCATTGTTATGCTGCAGCTGAATATTAAATCTCCTCCTGCATTAAAAACAAACAGCATTCTGCTTCAAGACTTGTCTTCACTTCTAAGAATATGT
>CAAKHC010019296.1:23148-45122 GCA_901007825.1 Macroramphosus scolopax | reverse complement strand
TGCCAGCTAATAACTGCTCGGCTCGTTGCACCACACGCACACACACACACACACACACAGAAGCACTGTTATGCTGCAGCTGAATATTAAATCTCCTCCTGCATTAAAAACAAACAGCATTCTGCTTCAAGACTTGTCTTCACTTCTAAGAATATGTTTGTTTTCAATCAGGATATTTGATTAGTCGAAATGTGTCACTGCTGTAAGAATCTGACAGACGAACCTGCGGGTCCATGTCATAAAAGACACTGAACATGCCTCTCTTGTCAGGACTTGGCGGGATGTGACCAAAGTAGTCCGCCCCTTGGATTTTGTTGTCCCAGAATCGGTACGGGAACTGAAGGGCAATCTGTAAAAACAATAATTCAGCAATTACAAGGAAGCAACGTACTCAAGTCAATTATATTCAGTGTATACCGTATATTTGCACTTTTGCACTTCTGGATGGATACTAACTGCATTTCGTTGTCTCTGTACAATGACAATAAAGTTGAATCTCATCTCATCTCATCTCATCTCATATCTAAGTTATCAGCAGGTGGGAGCCAGATTCCAAGACATTCTTACATGAGCATCTATGTGCCTATTAGTATCTGAAACATAGAATCAGTCAGGTGAGTCCAGTTTTGACTGATGCTGCAAGTCTTCACATATTGTCGTCTTTACTGTCAATACCTTTTCTATGATACCTGCTCCCAAACTGTGGATCGCTTTCAGTTTCCTTTCATGAAGTGGTGGGTTGAACTGAATCACGTTCTTCTGAAGAATCGTCAGCGGGACTGTGACCAACACCTAGAAGAGGAACGCACGTAGACGTTACTAGGTGCTATCAGTGTTGAACAGAACAGAGAGTGTGAATTCTCTGGTTCAGATTGGGTTTATTGGAGTTTGTATAGCTACATAAGGAATAATCAATGAACGTTGTAGTTTTAATAAATCAGCCATGTTCAGCATCTTTACTGCTCTTAGCACCTTTTTACCTTCTTCGCTGTCCACTGGGACCCACTGGAGGACGTAACTTTGACAACGTCACCTGAGTAGTCAATGGCTTGAACCTAACAATAAAAACAACAAACACAGAATATACGCTTAATTTTCCTAAATAAGGTTAGTGTATGGCGTATACAACTTGTACATATGTGATAGAAGTACATGTAGTAATAGAACTGCGGACACACCGGACACTTTGTCCGGATGTCGAGGCCCTCAGCCAGTTTGTGAAGTAAAGCAGCGTAGCCCTTGTTGAGTAACGTGTGGTCTCCTGAGAACTGGGCAAAGAATTCATTGTGGTCCCACGATCTTGCCGAAACCTTAACACAAACAAAAACATTTGTATCACATTAACTAAAGAAACACAGTTAGGCGAGCCGTGTGTAGTACTTGGAGGGATCTGCAGCAGTTATCCAGACAGAAACGACAGCACGTATGTGACTTCAAGGAGTGCAGCAGCAGACATCTGGTTAACGCTGCCATGGATTATAAAGGAAACAAACGAGACGTTATCCTCTCTGTTACCAGGAGACTATTCTCACCAGCGCTGGCAAACAATCTTGTGTTGAAGAATGTTCGATCATATGTGAAGGACCCTGCAGGGTATCATAACGTTGCCTGAGGGAGGGGTGACAGTAGATCCTACACACTGCTCCTGGAGCAACCACACTAATAATAATAATAAAATAATACAAAAAAAAGTGATGCAACAATAACCCAGTATACTTTGATCCATCAAAAAACAGGTTTGATGGATAAACATCACTGCAGTTTACCTGGTTTAAAGTGCTTCCACAGGCATACTCCAGGTTGCTGAGATGAAACTGAAGCACCTTCTCCTCCAGCTCACTGAACTGGATGCCGGACTCCTGAAGGAAGTTCTTTTTAACCTCCTGGACCTTTTCTGTAAAAAAGGTCAAATACATTGAAAACAATGTCTCAGCAATTTGTGTGATTTCTAGGAACAATCTGCGTTATGTTACTTTTCGTTTAAAGGACAGTTCCGTACCTCCCAGTGGTGTATCCTGGTTCTGTGACTTGTCCTTCCTCCATTCCGACACCACGTCCAGGATGGCATTGAAGTGAAAGTCCATGCGCTTGTCGATGGCTGGGTCAGTGGCCTGCCCCCCCTCCTGAAACAGGTCACACCGCTCTCCAAGTTTGTGCATCTTCATACCCATCTGCAGAAGAAGAAGAGTGTCATTTAGAAGGAGAACAAATGCCAGTCACTTTTTTTTTTTTTTAATCACATGAATATTTCTGACCTGCTCACACATCAGGGCGATGGGGTTGTTGACGCAGCCATTTACAATCTGAGCTCCTCGGCCCACAGTGACGCCCAGAGAGGTGTCGTCCCACACACGACCTCCAATTCTCTCTCTGGCCTCAAGCACCAACACCTATAAACCAGTCAGTGCGTTTACATTCAGCAAGAAGTTCGAATTTCTTATCGTACAAGACAAGATTCGGGTTATTTAAATTCATGTAGCTACCGTTCCTCGATCTGCATCGGACAAAGATTGAGCATCTCATTTTAGGATAAGAGCACCTAGGTAACTCGATCATTACTCGATACTAACGCCATGTAACAATGGCAATGGAGTCGGAATCGAGAAACGCATTCTGCACATGCTCAACGATTTCCGCTGGGGTTTTCACCCGGAAGTGGACGGAGACGATGAAAGCACGAGCGACGTAAGAAATAGAGGCGTTGTTCCCGGAAAACGTCAAATGATACCATGGCACTTCTGGACCGACGAGGAGACCCGGTTCATGTTCCACAAAATTCAGGAGCTGAATGTTTTAAAATTCATGGATGGGCGAAAACAAGGAATGCAGATCTTTTCAAAAGGATTTGGGCATCGATGGCAGCAGCTGGCTTCACCAGGCCGCCGGAGCAGACCAGGATGAAATGGAAAACCTACGGAAGGCTTTCCATTGTACCAGGCAAACAATTCTAGAAGTGGACAGGAGCGGGTCAGTTGTCTGTTCTAGTAACTTTTAGAGGATCTGCTAGGGAGGCGACCTCTGTCTGACCTCTGTCCGACCTCTGTCCGACCTCTGTCCGACCTCTGTCCGACCTCTGTCCGACCTCTGTCCTAAGCAGGAGAAAACGGGATGGATATTGTCTTGGAGGCAGCTGACCCAGGTGAGTTGTTAACTGAGTTGTTATAACTTTGTCTGAAGCCAACCTAGATGCCTCCTGCTAGGTGGGCCATTGTTCTGGAGAGACTCTTTGCGACCCCCCCAACCCCCGCCCGTGCTTTAAGATGTTAATCGTATCCTTGCTGGTCAAGAATTAAACCCACGACGAAAACAAACGATTAGCATGAAGTGTAAAGTGTACCTGGATTGTAACCATCCATTTTTGTAACCCTCGGTAGCAGCAACAACAGAGATGGGTGTCTCTCCTATGTCGGCTGAAAGCACGAGGGACATTACCCCACTGCAGACTAACCGGCATGAGTTACCTGGTAAGTTCTGCAATATTCTGGCTGCACCAACCAATGGTACTTTCTGTTTAAACATATACCAATGCCAGGACATGGAATAACTTTTACACAAATTATTTCTTCAGGGACAAGTGCTCAGCAGCCCGGTCAGAGGCGGCAGCATACAAGAGATGAATGCCAACAGATGGAAGGTATGAGGGAGTTTTGGAGGCAGAATCAGAATCAGATCAGAGCTGAGGGAAAGCGATGAGCGGCAGGCACGGACGCTGACCACCACAATGGAGGGCAGCAACACATTGGTCGCATCGCTTTTGGAGAGAATCAACAGCCTGAGGCAGACGGCACCCCCATACCCCCACTACCCAGGAACTCCACCCCACCAAAAGACTCCTACTCTGGCTATCGTTTTCCGAGATTCTCCAAAAAATTTCCTCAATCTTAGAAATTTCTAGTTCTCAAATTTGCATGATAGAAACTAAGTTGAGACAGGGAGACTTGCCTGAGTCCCAAAGTTTTGCAGCTGTCGTGCAGCAGCCAGCCCTGAGGCCCCGGCACCGATGATGATAACATTCTTCTGCAAAAATGATCAAACATGTGAATCTAAAACTTATAGTTGTTAAAAAAAAAAAAAACCAGAGCTGTGTTGTTTCTGTTTATGATCACAAGAGGATGAGGGCACTCACAGAACGGTGCCTCTCAGGGAGTAGAGGCCGTTGCACCGCCAGCACACCCGTGTTGATCAGACCCTTCCGGGTCATGAAGTGGAGCACCCGGTCCATCTCCTGCACACAGCGCACACGCACCAACCCACGAACTATGATGTGCAGCGCACACCTCTGGGAGGTCAGCACTTCCTTTAGAAAAAAGAAGTTTTAAAAACTCGTTAATGAAAAAGTAGGCAAACATAACAATATTTTGTTCCCAGTGGAATATTTTAAAAGGTGAAAATGGGAAAAACAAACGTCTGCAATGCACCTTGCAGTTCTTGTGCCAGGAGGCCAGAATGAGGTTGCGCAGAGCCAAATACATGGTGGGATCACGTGAAAACTCTGGAAACTCGTAAAGCTCATCAAGCTCCATCATGTCCGGTCTCACACACAGAGCCTTGCCACACTCGTTAGGCTGGTAGAAGGGCTGAAAGTACGGACACAGACCTGGAACTGAGGGAGACAATCAGGGTAACTTCACAATGCCTGTTTTCACATGCCATCTTTACTAGTCCTGGACTCACTTTGGGGTTGGACGGCTCTGCAGTGATCTGCCCTCAGCTCGGTCAGAGACGTGTTGCTGGGAGAGCCCGATGGACTCATTCCGACACAGTCGGGATAGTAAGCAGCGAGGAAAGGGCTAGCAGGGCTGTCTTTAAACAAAGGCGGCAAAATCAGCATCGAATGCCACCAGCTGCCAGACACCTCAGCCACTCTCTGCGAGAAGAAAACAAGCATGTAAACATTTGGAATGCAATGAAATGCATTGGTTGCATCAATATATGTTATTATTTGTGTTTTTCATTGTATAACCCATAACAGATCATAACACATATGAACAGCTTACCAAGTCCTCTGGTTGGGAGCACTGGTCCGGTCCCTCATTCTACAGACACACGTGCAGGATCATCAGCACAAAAAGAGATAAAAAAAAAACACACATCACAAACCACTTTTTTAATTCACTGTTTACCTTAATGTTGTTGAACTTCATTCCACAGCGATACGTTGCTGCCAGGGAAGCAGTGAGCTGGATCTCTTTTGTCAGCTGACGCCACTTCCTACAGTCCGGTTTGGTACATTGAACCTTAGAGGAACATAATGAAATGAGCATAACTGTATCTGTCATGGAGAACTGAATTATTATAATGAAAAACTATGTTCCCTGTAAAGTACTGTAGTTGCTAGGTAACGGACATTAAAACTGATAACCGCCGATGGATGTGGATGTTTTAAAGATTTCCCAACCTGAGATAGGATTCATAAAGCTAGTTATCTTCTGTATTAGAAAAATACAAATACGTCAGGGGAAATCTTATCTTATACTCGTACTTACTTAAGACTTATAACATAAAGTTGCTGTAATACTGACGGGAAAATTATGAGAACTCTTGTTCTCATCACTAGTATCGTACTCTTGTTGATTTTAATCATGAGCCTTTTGCTATCTACTTGTGTTGTAAAATTAAGAGCGTTTGCCAGGATGACCTCCACAGGGGGTTTATTGTGTGTTGACTTCAAAGACCCTTCTGGAGATTCTCAGCCCTCCCTAACTGCAAGGACGGAGATAATGCAGATGACCAGGACAAACCCAGAACTGATGACAGGGAACCATTTGTTGTATGCAAATAACAATAGCACACCTCTCACAAGGAGGAATGTACAGAAATGCTATAAAACTGGTACTCAGAGAACTGCTCTTGGATCAGTTGTTTACAGGCACCTTCTGTATGCAGCTGCTCCTTCTTGCAAGAACAAAGCGCTGATATTGAGACCAACACTTTGCCCCAAATACTGCCCGAGGAAAACTCCCAGTTCTTACCCAAAAGGGAAGCTGCTGATCTGCCATGAAAGCTTTAAGACTGGGCTCACTTTTCCCGTTACTTGTCCACACTTTCTTCCACGAAGCAAAAGTCTCATAGCCATCCTTGTGACTGGAATTGGAGAAAAGAAAATAGGATTATCATATTTATTGCTCAGGAGGAAAAGTGCTGTTAGAAAAAGCTGTTTAATGTACATTTTGTGTGAAGAGGCCCTTTCTAGACTTCCCTTACCTTCGGTAGTAGTGATCAAAACATTCATTGCAAAAATGCTCGCCACATGACAAATGATACCAGCGAGATGTGTATCCGTTCTTAGCACATCTGAGATTGTGGGGAAAAAAAAGGCCACAATGACCATCACATCCATCAAAAGCAAATCTGTAAACACAAGGTTTCAAATATGTTTAAGTACTTTACCTCTCAGATGCACTTGCAAAACAAACGGGGTACGTGGCAGAACATCCAGCCTTCTCACACTTCCTGTACTTCTTCTCGGATAGGTCATCTTCTTCTTCTGTATCTGTCGCTTTTCTTTTGCTCTGGAACCAGGTGAAGATAATCATCACAAACTCAATTCGATCACTATATAAACAATCTGTCAGTGGGCAGCTTACCTGTCCAGGTGGAGGGTTGTTGGTGCGCTTCACCCGGACATTGATCTGCCTCCCAGAGGAGCGCAGAGTCTGGCCGTCCCCCGGGGACTCCCCGGAGCTCCTTTTCTTGGCTCGCCGAGCACTGGAGGCATTCCCGGAATAGTCTAAAAATAAGTGACATATCAGTGACAGTGGACAATGCAGTTACGTTAAACCTAACCAGTCTTCCTCTGAGTATTTAATCAGACCCCAACCAGTTATCAAAGCTACACCTCAACATAAACACAAGTAAATATTATTTTATCATCATTTGACCGTGGAAACAGATTTCGACATAACAAGGGCCTTTGTTGAGATTGGTGGCACGTTATGACAGACAACGTGATGTTCAAAAGTATCTCACCACAAGAAATTGCCCGAAACAGACAAGTAGACGACACGCAGGGGAGTTGGCAAGTAAACACAACAAAAAATACAACTAATACAAACAGCAGCAAGCTCTTTAAACCAGCCATGTAATGACATCAAGCTGTCACAATTAGCATGTAGCAAGCAGTACCAGCGAGCTGTGGACACTAACCTGCGTCCGACAACATGGCAGACTGTGGTGTTTCTTTGAAACCCGGGATTTATACACGTTTAAATTGGTGCTGTGTCGGTTTTGTTATGTGTTATGTCGTCTCCCTTGTATTGTTGCATGGGGAAATCATTGAATGCGCTGTTGATGCCAGGCTATCACTTCCGGTTTTAAGGAGGAAATGGGCGTTGCGTTCAAGGCTGTTTGAGCTCCGCTGCTCTCCGTACTACAATGTAACCATAGAAACGGGAGTACGCCGTCAGACTCGGGGAAACATAAAGAAGGACAGGAGGGAGATGGAAGATTAACGTTTGATTAAATGGTTGTAAACGGAATCTATTTATTATAGTTAAAGTCGTGTCTATGATCTATGACTTGTACTTTTTGTACTTAACGTTTGCAACGCATCTGAAACCGATAATATTTCGTTAATCGGGATTAAAATGAATCGACAATGTTTCCCGGTGAAGTAAGAGGTTGAGGAAAGAAGTTAATCCCAGTTTTCAAATGGATTTAAGCAAAGTTGGGCACCGAAGAAAGCTGGAAATACCTGTCACCAGACCAAGAGCATCAGACAAGAAGCTGGATATTCAGGAGGTAAATAGTTCCTCTCATTGAAGGTTTGTGTACTCACACAAAGGTGTGATCCACCTCTAGCTTTTAATAATAAAAATAAACTCATTCATTTCATAATGGAAATGTAAATTCCAACCCATAGCTTGAATTGCATGTCACACTGTTGAAAATATTAAAATAATATATTTATTTTAACTAAGCGACAAACTAAATCCTTACAGAATATGTAAATTAACAAATTGACTGTATGTCAGCTGGTCTGTGATACTTGTGTGACTTTCAAATAAATAAATGATAAAAGAGGTAATTATAATATTTGCATCATCACTTTAATTTTTGTGAAGATGAGGGTTCGATTTTTGTGGGTGGTCTGTACGTTAATGTAAGTCTATAGATTGTGGTGTTCATGCTCTATCTTCCACAACAGACTGTGAGTCTGGAAGGGAAGTGACCTGAAGTCCTTTGTTTATTTTAAAATAAACCTGTGAGAGATCCTAATTATTATCAAGGGGCAATTTGGAGTGGACTCATCAGAAGGAGCTGATAACAGCAGGACAGATAAAAGAGGGGAGCCAAGTATTAGAAGCGACTTACATGTGTGTATATGTCTATTGCAGCACATTTTATGACCAACTGATGTTGTCTTGTCTGTATGTAACTTGGTGAGCCAAAGACAATTTTCCACCTCGGTGGACAATAAAGATTTATTATTATTATTAACTGTGAGTTTATGAAATTATTCTGTTCTTGGACAAGCTAGTTTACCATTTGAAGAAGTCACCTCACATCTTCAAACTCCATCTGTGTCTTCTCACCAGGTCGGTTCTAAAGGTCTTGAACTCAACAAGGTGATTCGTCTTCTTGAGGATCCCCTAACAGTAAGCTTGAATGTCATCGGACTCTTTATTGCATTTGTTTATTTTCAAGCTCTTTAATGCGTAATCATGCTATATTGTGTTTTTGTGAAAGACAAACTTGAAGGAGAGGCACCTCTTTGTACTGAAGAAGCTCCTGAGGAGAAACCAATGCGGCTTTGTATCCTTTCTTATGGCTTTAATCTTCTCTTGTAGTCTCATAAAGCATACCTCTCTTTGCAAGAACCCCTTCTCTTCTCCAAAATAATCTCTCTCAGGTGTCACACACTGCAGCAGATTGTCAAATGTTCCTCATTACTGTCCCCGGTGCAATGATGGAAATAAATTTGCTCTCATGCAACCTGAACACAGAGCCAAACATGATTCCCAGGACTCTAATTTACAGGTGCATTACTGCGTCTGTCAGCATTTACCCTGTTTGGAAATAACCTCAGTCATCTTGATAACTCTTTGCCCATAACATCGTTTCCCTCACTGGGATTTGTCTCACCAATACGTTGAAACTTCTTAAACTATCTGAAGCTGTTGAAGGAGCTGACGGGCATCGCGAAAGTATTTAACATCTGTGCGGAGAAAGTGAAGGATCATTCTGAATATGTGCCCATTTTGTGTGAGGCACTTAAAATTTGTGGGTAAGAATCTGAACTTTTTTAAACTTCCATGAAAGAGATGGTTGTTTATTTCTTGAGACACCACCTGAACGTTATAGTGTTGCTCTGCTTCTATCTCAGGCTTCCCTTCTTGAAGGAGAAGGCGTCTGACGAGTTGAACTACGCCCAGGACGTCACACTCTTCCTCTCTCACATGGGTACACACATCAGTCATTAAAGGGAGCATTTGTAAGCACCTGAACAAGCAAGTGCCGATCTGTTTTGTCATGTAAAACCACTTTGCTCCTCAGGAGGCAATAGTGAGCCTCTGTAGAGTGAAAGTGGCACAACTGTACCAGAGGGCTGCGCCATTACTATAAGAACCTTGAGCTACAGTATTTAATAACTAACTATCACGCTCCGGAGCTCTTCACCCGCCGATAGTGAACCCTGTAGCTGTTCCAAACACTTGCAACCACAAGTGAGTTTTGGAATGACAATCGACTGGTTAAGTCAGCTCATGCTCAGAGGTTACCATCGCCTTGTTTCTTACAATAGGGGGACATCCGAACTTTGTGGTGATACGTGGCCGCCTACTGGTTTGCAGTATGCAAGATGAAGCGCTAGCTTGTTCAGATTGCCTATAAATTGCAACTTTACAGGACCTTTTCTTATAGATTAACATGTAATAGCCCTTTAATGAAGAAAGACCATTTTTCAAACATCACTGGGCTTTTAGATTAGTTTCATCACTCACCCACAGCCCTTGGGTTACTAGTGAAAATGTAATTATTTAAAAACAATTAACAAATATAAATTAGATTAAATTAAAAATTTTAAGAGAAAAGCTCAAGCTTGGCCTACACATGAACTATAGAGTTCATTTATTTTACTGTTTATCCTTAAGAGATTTGTTGACACAAATTATCAGCCTTATTCTCTAAGATCAATCAACTTCGGCCCTGAGCATCGTGTGTTTTTCACAAAGTCACATATTTAGTAATGACATACTTGTGCTTTTTAAAACTGATTACTTATGTTCCCTGACGGGAGATCTGCTGAGGAGCGACTCTGACAGATGTGCTTCCTTCTGCAGGGTGTTTGATGAGGGTGTCTGATGCTGAAGTGAGGCAGCAGTTAGTTCAGTCGGTGAAATCATTCTACGTCTCTGTGGCTCCCAAACAGCTGCTCGATGGTACGGATTGTCCTTCCAAGCCGAAGCCTCGGACCCTCAACTCTGACTACCGATTTTCTAGACTTTTACTAAGTGAGGCTCTCTCGGCTTCTCGGGTGGCATCTTTTCCTGTCTTTTCTTGTTTCAAGTCTTAGTGAACAAATAATGGAAACATTCTTGGCAAATGTAATTCTGGAAACCATTTTTCTTCTGTAAAAACTTGCAAGTTTTCTATCATTTTCCATTATTGTTCTCATTTATTGTTTCTTTCTTTCTTGTATCTTTCTCCATGAATTTCTTCTGAGTATATCCTATCTTTTAACTCTGTTCCTGCAGGGCTCCGGCCGACTTCTCCGGGCTACAGGCTGCAGCTGCTGGAGCGCAGTGACCTGGCTCAGACGCTGCTCCTCTCCATGGCCGTTCTGGAGAACCAGCCCGCCATCAAGCTGCAGCTCCTGCACACACTTCAGATCCTCTCCAGCTCCTCTGGTCAGTAACTGGTTTTATTCCGGATCCAGGGAGGTCAGGGATCAGTCGGGCATGTCAATCCCAGAGACGACCTCCTTCATTAGATAAAGTAGTAAGCTCTCAAGAGCATAAATTATCTCATCACCACATGACAATCAGACAAACACTAATTTTAAGTGTCCTTGTCTCAAAGTCAGAAGGTCAATGGGGTTGTTTGTTTTTATCATTAATCTCTTTCACTGCATTTCATTTTCCCACCACAGATTTGAACTGTGCTTTAATACTGAATGCGCGAGGAGCAGAGACGATCTGCCTCCACATGAACGAGGCCGACCCGTCCGGTCAGGTGCTTTTCCGCTCTGCCGAAATCCTCTGGAACCTTCTGGAGAGATGCAGCAAGGACGAGGTCACCGCCCAGCTCGGCAGCATAGAGTGTGTCCTGTATGTGTCTCATGTGGTTTTAACATGTTTTCAAATGTGGCTGATCAGAACAATATGAGAGGAAACGTTTTGTTATTTAAGATCCCTTGTTTGTTCAGAGACATTCAGGAATACTACTGTTTTTGCTTCATTAGAGTAAACAAGGTCCAAATAAGATCGACTGGCAAATATCTACATTGCTAAATTCACTTAAACAAATATGCAACTGCCTCGAAGTCCTTTCAGAGTCATGGAAATAAAGTAAAGAAATATTGCAGGTTTCAGTCATTGTTTCTTTCTTATTTTCTTCAAATGGACATTAGATGTGTAACATTGTGTTCCTTTGTGTTTCAGATCTCTGAAAGAAGCTTTTTTTCACCAGCTGCTCAACAGTTTCCGACACTTTGACCTTCAACTCAGAAACGATCTGCTCGTGATCACGACTCTCATCGCTGAAGGTCCCAGATCGCTGCTCGTTGTGAGTGCAGAGCCTGTGATGAAAATACAGAAGTAGTGACGTCATTTTGAGTGTTGGATGGAAACAGATGATGTGTTATAGACATGCTGCGACTGGTTCTCTTCACATCATGTGTCTTATTTTCAGGAGAGCTTATTTGCCAAACAGCTCATTGTTGTCATCACATTTCCAGAATGTAAGGAAACGGGTTTCCCTTTTTTTATATGTGTATTATTTGTGAGTGTTTCATGATAACAGCTTTTATTCTTTTATGTCTCAGTGAAGAGTCAGAACCCTTTGATCCGCAATCTCAAGCTCACCTTCAACGACGAAGACTTGAAAATGAAGAAGCTGCTTTTGAATCTGTTGGTTTTAATGTCAAAGGACTTGGCTGCTGTTCAGGTCAGAGATGCTGTAAATGTTTTGAATAAATGCAGTGATAAATATGGTCAATGTATCTCACTTGTTCCCTGGATGTTTTCCTCAAATAGCTTTTTAAAGAGGAGCGAGTGATGCTGGCCCTGCTGCTGCTCGTGAGGCCGCCTGCTGTCTCCTCTGAGCGCAGGTCCGGTGTGCGTCACTGGTCCTCCATCCAGCAGGAGGAGCTTCAGCTGCAGGCGCTCGCCATCCTCGCGACCATCACTCCTCTCATGTTGGACGACTACATGTCCTGTCAGGGAAATGCAAGTCTGCTGCTCCTGCTGGACTGGTGCCTCGGGCAAGGTCAGAAATCTTTAACCCCATGCTGACAGAATATGGAGGACCACACGTGTCAGGGAAATAGTTTGGAAAAATGTATTCATCAATTAACTCAGCTACAAAGTAAATCGTTATTTGATACTGAATTGGTAGGAATAATATAATAAGAATAATAAGAATAAGGGAAAGTCACAAAAAAAAGTCTTTGTTCACCAAATATTGACTGATTGACACCGGTCAATCAGCCCTCACTGCCTCCTTCGTTCCAGATACTCACCTGGTTCGGGGTCACAGCTTCCACGGCACCGGAGGGCGAGGCAGCAAGAAGGCTCAGCTGCGTCGCTGTATCAGCCTGCTGAGATCTGTCACCTCTCAGGGTGAAGAGTCAGTCAACCAGGACCTGTGTGATCAAGGCATCATCAACCAGCTTCTGGGTAAATTCAATTAAAAACGTCAGACCCCCATCGGGACGGTCGACAATATCAGTGAGATCTGCTGGACTTTCTCAGGGGTTTTAATGCAGATAGAGGCGAACCCCGATGAAGAGGAGGACGTCGCCACACTGGAGGCGAAGTCAGACATTCAACTGATCCTGTCCGCGCTGTGTGAGACCGACATGCACAGAAAGGTACAGAAATAGTAACCTGAACTGTTAACAGCTCAACTGCAGGTTATTTTCATTAACATGAATAAATAAGTTACATTTCTGCTTTAGCACAACAAGTATTACAACGTTTTTCCATCAGTCTGTTGCTGCGAGCTGCGGGCTGACCTCTGATGTTGTTCTGCAGGAACTGTTTGGGTCGGAGGGAGTGGAGATGGCTGTTCACTTCCTGAGGAAAGGTTCGGACCAGTTCTACAGCGGTCTGGGACACAACAAGCTCATCCTGTCCACAGTGGACTGTGTGTGGTCAGTTCAACTAAACCACCAGCTGGATATATTTATTAATGTCATCAAAGTTATGTTGATCATGTCTACTTCTGCCCACATCACACAATGTGTCTACGTTCACCAGAGAGTCATCTTCAATAAAACAAAACAACAACAACTGTTGAGGTCAAAGGTCACATCCTTTCCTGTGTTCTCTCTCCAGGCAGTGTTTCCACAGCAGGTCTTTGTTGTGGACTCTTGTGTTCTGTGTCCCTTCAGGTCCTGTATTGTGGGCTGCTACACCACAGAGGACTACTTTTTGTCTAAAGAGGGGGCATCTCTTCTGCTTGACCTCCTCAGTGTAGGTGTCTGCTTCCCCCATGCTGTTAAACACTGTTACACGTTTCAATATGGTGTATTTAGATCGAGTGTGTTTGCCGTGTGTCTCGTTTCCAGTCGAGCCCCAGATGTGTGCACGGCGTCGTTCTCGCCACCCTCCTGGAATTATGTGACAACCAGAATACTCTTTCTCATATTCTGACGTGGAAGGACGACAGCGGTCAGACGGCTCCGATACTCCTGCTGCGGCTGTGGAGGGAGGAGGAGGCGGAGCTGGGAGTCAGCCGAAACCAACATGGAGGGATCGCAGGTCCGTCTCCATCAAAATGTTTAACTCAATAAGCCAACATCAAGACTTTGAGGAACTTCATCTGCAGCCGAACTTAAATGGTCTTTAGTAGATGAAATAGAGAAAGAGAGTCAGATGATTCCATGCAATCATTCTTTATCACTAAGAAGTTGTTCAAGCTGCTGTATCTGGTGGAGCAAAGCCTCCTCCTGAGTTTAGAGTCCTGCTCGTCCTCCTCCTGGACGTGATGGTGTTGATTCACCCCAGAACTCAGGGTTTCTGTGGCAGGATGTGACCCCTCAAGGTCTTTTACCTCTGCCCTGACATCTGTACTGAGAATGTTGGGCTAGTTTCTAGTCCCATAATGCATCACTCAGGTGTCCTGCCTCGTCACTCAGAGTGACATCATGCAAGAACAAGCATTCAGGAAGTAGGTGGGAGATTAACGAGACGCTAATTCCATCAATTACAAACCAGGATACTATCAAACTGATTTTGAAGCTGTCATTTTAAGGTAAAATAGAAACATAATGTTACTTTAAAGACAGTATCGCTCTCTTAATTTCTGCCGATTCCCCTCTTCAGATCCCATGAAGCCCGTCCTCAGTCATGACCCTGAGGAAACACGGCTGTCATGTCCTGTTAACATGCCCAGTGCAGCGGTGTTGGAGCTGTCAGAGAACCTGCGTGCAAAGATTTACTCCATCTTCTGCAAACTTGGTAAAAGCTGGAATTGTAAAATCGGGAAATGTTCAAACTTTATTACCAAACCTGTCACTTTACTTCATATCCCGATCATTTAAATATCAATATTGATCATTTGTTGTTACTTTCGCAGGCTCACAGGATCTTCCAGGATTGACCACGAAAGATTATGTGACCTTGAGTATTGTGAAAAGATATCTGGATTTCAAGGTAAAAATGTGTTTCCTGATGTTTAAAGGCAACGTCAACGCTGAGAGGATTAATGTTGGTACTTGTAGATTCAACTATCGTGTGGCTGCAGGTCGGTGAGGTGTGGGACGAGATCAGCAGGGAATTAATGGTGGACGGTTTGAGGCCGGTCTCACCCGACGAGGAGGCTCTGAGCAACATTTGTGAGATCGCGGCGGACACGGCGAGGAAGGTCGCTGCCGAACAGAACAGCATCCTGGACCAACAAGAGAAGGAGGACATCAGCGAGGAGGAACTCATGTACACTGAGGTGCCGGGAGTTTTATTTAACCACAGTAGTGATCAGGAACGGAGCCACAGTATCAACGTCTCCCCCAAATCAATCAGTTCACTGCAAAACAGACGATTGTTACACTTTGAAACAGACAGTCATCGTTATGGAAAGCTCGTGTTACATCTCCCCTTGACTCTCTTCCTTCTAATTCTAAAGACGTCAATCATTACGTCACTTCCCCTTTTTATAGAATCAAATAACAAATGAGACCTAAAGTCATCAGAAAACAAACACAGTGTGATGAGAACTGCTTAAAATGACACAAACTGCGTTGGAGAAAAATGTATCTGGCGTGTTCTTTTAGATTATTAGTTCTTCAGTTCCGTCCGCCAACAGAGGGGGGCGGGATTTATGACCTGTACCGCAGCCAGCCACCAGGGGCTGATCAAAGTCTTCTGTTATCATTTCTGGGCAGCTGATATGGTGTCTATCAACATTATAAGTCTGTGTCATGAAGTGAAGTGTGTCCATTTCTCGTCTGTCAGATGAAGTCTCACCGGAAACAACGGGAGCTCACAGCAAAGTCGTGGGACCAGTACGTTTCCAAGACTTCAAACTATGAGATCCTGAAGGTCTTATTATCCATTACATCTGCAGATAGATCCAGAAACCATTATTGGTGTGTGTTGCAACATTATGACTGTTCTTCTTTGTGTATACAGGAAGTAAAAGCACAGAGGGAGTCGTCCAGGACCAAACCAAAGCCCGAGGATGCGACACTCCGTCCTGCAGAGGTGACTCATGTTTATCTGTCATCAGATTTTTCAGTAGAATCGCCGTCTTTATTGCTTTTTAAAGACATTGGCTGTAGGGAATCCCTGCACACCTCGAGATGCAGTGGAAATTATTGTAAATCAAATCATTCTCCACCAGGGCTCTGTATCCCCCAAAATTATTGGAATCAGTCCAATAATGAGCGAAAGTCAGCAACCACCACACAATGGCTGCATAATCCAACCAAAAGAGTTTGGTTTTGGGTTTCTCACTCAATATTGGACTGATTCTAATAATCTATAGTCCCAATAATCATCTGGGTGTATCGTCCTTCTAAGTGGAATAAGCTGATGGATGACAGCAGAGCCCTGTGACTACTCATGTTCTTCTATTGATGTGTGCTTCAGCATTTCATCGGACAGGTCATGACCGTGGAGCGCACCGGCGTTCGGGGGCCTGCAGGTGTGAAGATGACGCTGGCCAGAGCTCCAATCAGGAGAGACCCGGAATACTTCAGCACCGTTTCTATAAAACACTGATGTCAGGAAAGATGCTGGTTCAATACATCTCATCTACATTACCACTGCACCTTTATCTCTTATTTTACCATAGCAGTCTCTCTCTCTGTCTCTCCGTCTGTCTGTCTCTCTCTGTCTCTCCCTCTCTCTCTTGTTTCTGGACAGTTTCATTCATTTCTCAGTAAATTGTCGGAGGTCCGGGCTCTCCGAGATGCAGACATGATGTCACAATCAGCATCTTGTAGTCCTGCCCCCCCCCCCACACACACACAAACAAACACAGTGTGTGACCGTTGCTTGTCTTGTGTGAGCATGTCTGATGCATTGAAAAGTCTTTTTATGTTTTTAAAGTGTTTTTATTTTCATATGCTGATTGTAGTCAACTAGGAAAGTGTGTCTATGAATAACTAATAATATTTGTAAGTAACAATGAACACTTTTATGCATCTTTATCTGTTTCAGATAATATTCTGATCATTAAACACAAAGGCAGAATGTCTAAATGTGTGTCTGTCCATCGACTCTCCTTTATGTCCCGTTTACATAAGCAGCAACATGTGAAGGTCAGTGGGGCGTCATGGAAACAATCCTTATGTAACAACAATAATCAACCCCAGTGACTTTTAATATGAAAAAGTGTAATTGTGCCCTGAAGGTTGAACTTCTTATCGGAGACATCAGCTGTGTCCCTCATGTGGTCCATTTGGGACCCTTGTATAAAGTATCTATAGTCTTTCTGCGTTACATAAGTCACTGCAACACATTAACACACATGTGCTGTGAGGCGTGCTGCACAGATCCACCTCTTCCCTCTCTGCTCTCACACATTTCACTGGCTGGATGACCAGATCTTCTCTGACAGGTCGGTGCTTTCAAATGCAGCATTGTGAGTGTTTGTGTGAGCTGAGCCGGGCAGACGGGACCGGGATGCGACCACTGTATAAAAGCAGCGGCACACAGGAGCCCCTTCAGTCCGACAGGCTGCCACTGTTTGTTCAGGCTGCTGAGGGGCTTCACATGCTGGCGGCCGGCGGGTGTGGAGCTGCTGCAGCCGTCGAGGAAGTCCAGGATGTGCATGGGTGCTCCTGTTAACTTCAAACTGTGAGGCAGACCATGTTATTACTTCTTACCACACTGTAGAAACTAGTGATGCTCATGATTCCAGTATTTCTACTTTACTTGGATTTAAAGTCCCATTTTTAGAGATTGTTTTTAAATTGAGCTGAAACAAACTTTAATTCCCATAATTGTTAAAGAAAGTAATTTGGAAATTAGATGGAAAAAGATGACAAATGTATTTCACTTGAAACAGTAAATTCAAAGTTCAGGTGTCGAAAATTACTTGATAAGTTGAAATGAGGTAAAATCTTTTTCTGCCGGACAAAAATGTTTTTCCCAGACTTCTTTTAAGTTATTTCTTTTTTTCCATTATGATTGTATGTATAGTTTTATATCCTCAGGGAAAATGTTCATTTTAATTTGGGTGCAAGTAGACAACTAAGGTTTTGTTCATTACACTTGATTATTTTAGAGAAATAGATTCCTCCGAGGTAAATGTAGCCCGGAGACCTGACGGCTGCTTCCCTGCAGGAAAGTCGTCGGCTTGTCCGAGAAGCTCCAGCAGCTGAAATGATCATCCGACTGGGGAGACTGACACCAGGCTACTTCCGCCTCCTCCAGGTTGGTGTCTGCTTATCATACCACTTTGTTACATCCAGAGCACCAGAACATCTGAATCATTCAGTTTAACCTGCTGTATATTAGTTGTTAATCTCACAGACAGAATAAATCCACTAACTCAGATCAGCCGATCCTTTTCCATACACCTCTTTCATTAGGGTGCTTTAGATTGAATGAGAACCGCAATGAATTCATATTAAATATGAATTCATTGCGGTTCTCATTCTGTATTAAATTTTAATACAGAGCTGAGATCATCTGAGGAGTCACTTTATATAACCTGATATCTCACAGCCTGGCTGAACTTCAGAGGCCGTATGACTGACAAATGTTGTAAACATCGTAATTTATCACATATGAACTCAAAGATATCATTTTGTATGTAATTTAGAACATGACTAATATACAAAATGTCACTAGATCCTACACACTGGTCCTTTAAAGACACCATGTGTATGGTATCAACATGCCCAGTTTTAGTGCCCTCCGGTGGTGATATGTGAAATTACATCCGTAGTTGCTACACCAACCTACTACTCTACACAGACAAACCCTTATTTTAAACATCAAATCTGCGACTAACTTTCCAAAAACCAGCCAGATTGTCTTACAATGCACCGACATGGCTGTGATGTAACACAACGTAAAGTCTGTCCCGTCTGCAGAGGCAGGTGTCAGGCGAGGTCCGGGTGCAGCCGCAGAACAGCCTCATCAATCCCATCGCCATGACGATGGCTACAGTGGGGACCTGTGTGAGTCTGTACAGCGCCAGGCGGATGGCAGAGAGGGTCCAGCTGGAACAGCCATGTCTGACGCCGCAGCGACCAGCAGACTGACACACTGATCTGTGTGACAGAATGTTTGTGCACGTCACAGTTGAGTGTCTGAGGAGGTCGAGAGGGTTCATGAAGGACGGTGTCCGGGGAGGAAAGTGTTGATTGTTGTTCAGTTCCCAGCAGGAGTATTTGTCTCTTCATTACTTTTTTTTTTGTTTTAATCCACTTTGTGAGCTTTCGTGCACAGATGAGCTAACGTAATATAAAATATAACATAATGTCCAGGTGATGCTTTGTATGTATATCAGTTGCCCTACTAAAGACGCCACATTGCAGCATGTTATATCCACTGAGTCTTACTGATGAGGCGACTTCTGGTGCAGGACTGGACCTCCTCTCTATGTCTCACTAAATATATCTAGTTCACACACACTCCCCTGCTGCTGTAACATGTGTTGTAATGTCATGAATTGATATTGTAAATCCTAAAAGAGAATCACCTGTTTTTCATGCAAGCAGCTCAATTACAACTTTTATTTCATCTCATTTTACTTGATTTTATTGAAGTAACTAACAATGTCTAATTCCAGTGTCTATAAGACAGAAACACATTTGCTCTTAATTTAATCCAAATGTCAAAAACCACCTTCATGTTTTTGGATATGTGTACAGATGTACAGATGTCCAAGTCCTTGTTGAACTTCACAGTGCCGCCGTCAGAGCTCCGAGGTTCTCAGGCTTCATCCATGTAGGAAGATTCATCCGGAAACAGACGTTGTCGGGCGACTGCACAGTCTGCATGGAGCGATTCATGTGAATGAAGCTCAGACTGGGAAGTGATTTTAACATGAACGAGACGACACATTTAAAAACAGTCCTGCAGGATTCATGTGCAAATAAAAGAGGGCAGAGAACGTCTGTTCATTCACACACATTGTGTTGCTACAAGGACAAGCTGGGTGTTTTCAAATGTTTAAATGATGACAGAAATGAACAGAGACAAAGTTCCTTTTTTTACTTTAATTCATTGGTTTATTCAACAGGTCCAGTAAACATTCATTCAAATTACAAAGAGGTTATTTTCATCTGTGTGTTCCAACCTCAACATGAACATCAGACTTGCAGTAAAAACATTATTGATGTCATTTCTAAGATTTGTAAAAAGGAGAAGATAATATTAATGTTGCTCAGCAGTATTTAACCTTTAGAACACTGTAGTCTTCTTCTTCCAGGACATTAGCAGCCTTTTTCCCTGTTTGTGTGCGACACACCTGATCAATGATCAAACACATCATCCTGCAGCTTCACGCTTCTGTTAGCTTCATCGGCAGACAGCAGAGAAGATGTGGAGCTGTGGGAAACAGACATGGATGTTGTTTCTACTAATTCTACTCTGCTCGGGTCCAATAGAGACAAAGAGGATGTTTGAGCGTCTGAGCTTTCACTGAAAGCTACTTCAAACGACTAATCTGTTGTCCAATGCAGCGAGGAATGCAAAGACCTGTCCAGGAACCCAGCAGGTCCCCGGGCCAGATTCAGCAGTCCATCTTCACCTGACGGCCAAGAACACTCCTTTGAGAACAATAACGTTCATACCGGGAAGACAAAACGGATGATAGGGAAGGAAAGTGAAGGAAGGACTATTAGGTGCACCCATATAAGATTAAAGCCCTGAAATAAACCCTCCCTCCTTTATCTGGTGTCATTGTGGACATGTATATAACTGGATATAAACCAGCTCCACTTGCAGCAGCTCCAGCAGGAACTTGCTGTCTGTACACTGATGCCTCACGATTAGAAATGATGTCCTATGTAACAATGTGTTTTACTTCAATGCTTTACACCTGGCTGCTAATACATATGTACAGTTAGTAGTTTGTTCAGTATTTGTTTCAGTTTCACCATGATGACAAGATCATTTAATTTTCATTCTAGTGATCTTGAGTTGTTCTTGCAATTTATCTCCAATAACAATGTTGTTTTACCAAATTATTTTCTCAAGATCCCGATAAAACAAAACTTTGTTTTCCTGAGATAAGAACATGAGTAACTCCAGTTGATCTACTGGTGTAAAGGATCTGAGTGATTCTTGCACCACTGGTGATGTGAATTTCCTCATTTTACAATCATATAAAAAAGGAAAAGCAATATATAATGCATAATAAGAAGTGTTTGTCGTGTAGCTCAGCTGCCCCCGGTGGTCCTCCACTCCAGCAGATGTCATCATGGTGGAGCTGATTGTCAAAATAAACAGAAAGGAGGGAGAGTTTCGCCTGATGGGTGGTGGTTCTTCAAGTTGGTGATGATCAGCCTCTGAACGACCTCAGGACACGCGCGGTGCAATTTTTAAATCTCCACCCACTCGTGAGTGGAGCTTGTTTGTTTGGCCACGCAATATTGAACCACCGCGTTTCCCCTCACAATTATGCGCAATTTTAAGACTCCTCCGAAATTTGTGCGTAAAAGTGTGCGCTCCTCCGCGGCGCGCCTCCCGCACTCCCCTCCGACTCCTCTTCATCGGATCTAGAGCCGAGCAGGAGCCGCTCAGCCGTCACATCGTCTGAAAATGTCCGAGGCCGTCGACAGCCCGGTGCGTCCCGGCCGGAGGAGCCCGCGGCCCGCGGGGTTCATGTGCATTTCACTGCTGCTTCTCTTCGCCGTCGCCTCCGAGAGTCGAGGTGTTGCTGCGGGAAGCAACGAAACCTGCAGGAGTGCGGTGACTCAAGAGGACCCGCATGAGCAGACCAACTCCTCCGCTCACCAGAAGGCTTTCCCCGTGCTGTCCTTCAACTACGACCACGTCAGGAAGCCCTTCGAGATCTCCCTGTGGATCCTGCTCGCGCTGCTGATGAAACTTGGTGAGTTCCACATTAGCCTCATGACGGGCTTTCCTGCTGCCACATGAATCCTCCAGCTGGCATCAGTATTGGAGGTCAGACCGAAGGAGGGCCCCAGAAAATGAATGTAATGTTTCATGTTTTTGTTTCTGCTCAGTCACTGAAACACTCCACCTGTTTCTGTCGGTGATGAGGAGAAACTGACAGGATCAGTTGTGATTAAGATCCCAAATAAGGAGATTGTGTTTGGTATTAAGCTCTGAACTCTACAATCAACTGGTGTTTTGTTGTAGATCAGCATGAGGACCCCCCCCCCCCCC
>CAAKHC010019294.1:0-21763 GCA_901007825.1 Macroramphosus scolopax | reverse complement strand
TGGGGGGGGGGGGGGGGGGGGGGGGGGGGGGGGGGGGGGGGGGGGGGGGGGGGGGCTTAATTCCAGACATCCTGCTCTTATTGTCGAACCGCCCCGGGTCAACCGATATGTCAGGCTGAAACATAACATGTACACAGCTCCAGGTTGTAGAAACATTTTTCTTGGAAAAGAATTGAATTAAATATAAACTACAAATTCACTTTAACAGCTCAAATCCATCGTAAAAAAACTTGCAATATTGAAGGATTCACCCCTGACCGATGCGACATCCCCTCCAACGAGATTTGCTGCTGTAGTTTTTTGGAAATGGACAGACAGACGCCGGCAAGAATAAAACTTAATTTAATTTAATTAACACTTTTTCAGATAACCAGATGTTAGGATTAATTTGGCGAAGAGTTCATCAGTTTGAATTGCAGTGTGGTGCTGTGGTTAATATTTTACATCACTTCCTCCTCGTTAAGCTCGGCTTCAAAGTTGTGCAGCAAACACTTTAATCTCCAAACAACATTTAGAAAGACCATTTTCTTATCAATCTAAAAGGAAAATAAGTTGCACACCGTTTTACTCTGTTTGTCAAAAATAAAACATTTTCTTTTGATAAAACACAACAAAATAAGGATAAATGAGTTCCCGACTTTATGTCACGAAAGCATTTTAATACGGTCTTTGTTGAGAAATAAATCCTTCCTTATATTTCTTGCACAAATGAAACATCGTGAGCTGTTTCTGACATTATACCTCCCAAAGTCCGAGTGATAAATGTTTGAAATACTACAGTTCACCGTGTCGCCTGCCCGTAAATGTACCGACATCAGTTAACAGCCCTGAGCCGTGAACATCCATCACCAGGCTCTCGTTTATAGCGCAAATATAACCTTCATATGAACAAAGCCACTGTAACATGACAAAACAAAAATCAATCAACACTGGAACACAATATTTAAAAGAACAAAAGTGCAATAAGGTTCTTGATGATGTCCTGAGCTTACAGCTCCCTCTAGTGGTTTACATTTAAAAGGCACCTTTGTTTAGCCAGGAGGTAAAACACAAACCAATGAAACCATTTTGTGCTATTTTCTACACAGACCAAAGTTATAATAACAGTTAATAAACTGGGTCCGGACATTTTGAGTCACTCAACACGTGAATCAGGTTCTCCTCGGTCCTGAGAGGGTTCGGGATTCCCTGAGATTTCTTCTTGGAAAAGTACAAAAGATTAAAATGCTGAATATGACGGGCTGGTGTTTCTCCGCTCCCGTGCACAGTGCTGCAACAAATCGTTTCAGTTTGTCAGAAGTGAACGTCACGACGACAGAAATATGCAAATGAGCATATCAATGTTCTCACTGGATAAAACCCCTTTCAAGCCTCTTTATTCCTGCGAGGAATGACGATCCTGCGATATGTCCGTCTTTCAGAAATATTACGTCTGACTTTGATCAGGGTTGGAGGAGCCATCTCCAGGTCCAGAGAGGGGCTGGAGTGGGACTTTTTCAGCCTGCCCTCCTCCTCCTCGTCATCCTCCCCACACATGGCTTTATCGAACAAGCTCAGGTCTGCGGTGCTCATTACACCCGTCTTCTTTATGGCCTTCCAGGCCTCCAGCACCTGGATGTACGTCTCATAGCGACACACCTGTTGAAACAAGAGATGCGAGGTCACTTACAGCTCCAAGCTCATCAGAGGCGCAGGCATGTTAGACCAAATACCCCTCTACCTCGTACTGCAGGTACTCTGCTCTGACGCGTTGCTCCTCCAGCTCCTTTGCTTTGGCTTTTCTGCCCTCTGGTGGGTTCTGCTGCAGCTGCGTCAGGTCTGCCTTGAAGGACTCCAGCATGCCTGCATGAGACTGAAGCTGACGTTCCTGAACAGGAAGCAGAACAGAGAAACAGATGAATGAAAATCAATATCATGCAAATCTAGAAGGTATGTGTACGTCTGTCCAACAGTTTATTTCACTTCTGTAATTTTTTTACTTTCTTGGGGAAGTGACAAGACAGAAAAGGAGCTGGAGACAAAGAAGTTACCAGAAGTTCAGACCAACGTTAGCGTAGCATCAATTTAAAGAGCTCTGATGTGGACAGTGGATCTCAGATTGGCTAGAATCTCCCAGATATTGAACAAGGGAGATCTTCCTCTGACTTACAGTAATTAACAGTTCATATATGGTTTAATGTTAAATTCAATTCAGTAGTACCAGAGTGTGAGCAGAGTGCGAGGCGGGCAGGATCGGTCTGCAGAACCTCCTCTGGGAGCCGACAGCGGCGGGGAACGGAGGCGAGGAGTGAAGCGCCGCAACCAGGTTGATGCGGCTTATCCAGGAATTCATCTCCATGTTGGATCTGAGAGAAAAACAAACTGAGTGCTGGACACACACAAACACACACATTCATGCCGACTCCTGTCGTGATGCAACGTACGAGGCCTGAAAGAGGAAAACCCTCCAGTCTGCAGTCTGTAAGCGGAAGACGTGCGGCTTCTTGTGGTATTCGGCCGCCTGCTCTGCCAGGGAGTGGTGCACGCTCACCACCTCCTCGTTAATCTGCTGCTCCCTCCTGCAATCATTCTGACACACACACACACACACACAAGTAAGACAGGTATTCCCATAAATATACTATACTACTATACTATAAATACAATAACAATCATAGTGAACTAAGTAAAGAATTATTGACCTTCTGTAGGTAAATGACCATCCCCTTCAGCACTCCATAGAAAGTCTTCCAGCTTCTCTTCCCCCACGGAGCTGTCGAACAGCAGGTACACGACCATTAGTGAAGGAAAAGTCCACCTCCATATCAGAACTTAACGTGATTACATCTCATGACAAACTATGACAAGAGTTGTTATCCTCATAAAGAGCTGCAGCCTGCGTCAACATGTCCAAGTGAGCTAACTCATGGTGTAACTATACAAACTACGTTACAGGATTCAGTAGGAGTGTAACAATAGTAGACAAAGCAGTAAAAGAAAAATATTAAATGGTGCTAAATAAAAAAAAAAAGGTAAATTCAAATAATATATATTCTAGCTCTGTGTCTCACTCACTTCGTTTGCCGTCGATGTCAGCGTGGAGCTTCCTCTGGAGGAACCCCTGTTTGACCTCCGGGGCCGTCCGGTCATGTGGAACGTCCTGGAAGGGGTTGCTCTTGGACCGCAGTGGCGCATCCTCTCCTGTGTCGTCGTCCACCAACACGGAGCTCTTCAACTCCGCTTCATCACTTCAAGGACAATTATTACACGTGAGATCATATATGTTGAAGATTTGATCGATGATGAATAAGTGTGTGTGTGCATGAGGGGGGGCGACCAATCAACTGATGGTAAAATAAGGGCAGTGTACTTACACGGCCCACTCAAGTGGCTCACTCCTAATGGAGTTGTAAAGACTCTGAAATGTAGATGGAGGAGAAACACTTCAATCAACTGGACTTTCCTTCAATAAAATCTTTCTAAAACTTTAAATTAAAGCGTCTCACTCTCAGGAGATCTTTGCTGAAGTTTTCTCCTTCATTCATCCCATCCAGGTTGGACACAAACTTGGAGGAGGACATGGATTTTCCTACATTCTGTGGACGCACACAAAGTCACCAGCTGGTCATGCAATGTCAAAACTAAAGTAAGAGGTCACTCGTAATTCCTATTGCAGTCATAAATATGTCCCACCTGTCCGTGTAAGTCGGTGTTGAGCAGCATCAGAGCGCATGTAAGAGCCAACACAGGCCCTGTGGATACATAAAACAAGAGCGGAATAGTCACATGTGCACACGCTGATTGATATCTGAGCAGCGACAAGTTAGAAGTACGTGAGGATCACCTGACGAGGAGAAGGAGGCAGGGTTACACTGGTGGAAGCGGCAGGCGAAATGCTGCAGCACCCGCTCTCTCTCCTGGGTCTCTCCGATCAGTATAACTACTTTCAGGAAAGACCTGTGAGGGAAATCAAACACATTTTTTACAAGGCATTTATGTGCCAGTTTTTCCTGATATGTCAGTGTGTGCAAGTCAAGCGTCGCCTGTTATTCTTACCTGAGGGCATGATCCACACTCTGCCCGGTGAAGTCAAAGAATCTGAGGTATTCCTCGCCGACAGCACGGCTGAAGTCGTTACTAGAGGGACAAATTTGATTGTGTAGAAAATATAATTAATTTAAAAATCCTTGACGGGCTGGTAGGAAGTAACACAATACGTTTCATTCAATATTAACAATGGGACGAAGTTTTAGGGAACGGTGTATCTAGTTTACACTGGAAGCAAAGGAGGACCTTGTGATCTGGGTTCTAACGACACATTCTCATTCCCAACTCGTCACATAAGAACGTTTTGTCATTGGCCCGTCACTTCAAACGATGACGCTGTGTGGAACCCTCAAGTATCAATTAGTATTAGTATTAGTATTAGTATTAAATATTATGCATTTCAATTCCTGATGTACATCTCTTTTTTTGCGTTGGAGTTACATAACTTTTGTTGTCATGGTTACAATACTGTGTTGGAAATGTGAAAATCAGGAACAGGAATCACAAGGCCGTCTTGGTGTTTCAGAAATACGTAACTCAAATTCGAACTGGAGGAGTTTCTAAGATGTCAGCCAAGTTGGGAGTGAAAATTGATTGATATACAGGAAATGATTTGACTTCTTGAACGTGAGTGGCAAGTATTTACAGCAACTTTACTCAACGTCAAGCGTCAAAAAGTCCAGAAAATTGCACAACTTGTAATGTGAGCTTTGAGATTAGGAAGGGACTTTAGTTTAATCACATCACACTATCATGATGACTATATCCAAAGTCATAAATAAACATGCACAGTATCAGTATTAGAAATCAAAGGGGTTTTCCAGCAGTTTAGCGTTGTACTGTTGTACTGTGGGGTTTGCATATTTGTATATCAGGGTTTTTTTTGACACCATAACTATTCACTATTACCTTTTTAACAGGCTGAGCTGCACGTGACAAATAAACCAAGTTATAGTACATGAAATATGGAGAGTGACACTTTAATATTAAGACAGCAGAAGAAAAGCCACAGACTTACTACTGCATCATTAGCTCCTCACACCAGTGGTGGAGGAGCTTTAAACATCATCATCCCTCTGTTATAACGAAGCAAGAATATTTAATGTTTCCTTACTCTTTGTCTATGTGCTTCACCACATCTGCACGCTGGATACCATCCAGCGAATAGAGGCGATCAGCAAGGCGGCAGGCCATCTCTCTGTCCACATCACCTCCATTCATATGAGTCACCAGTGTCTCCGTGAGTTCGCTTTGCTCTCCGTTTGCCACGACTGTTTGCACAGATCCATCATCAGTGCCTCCCACCTCTTGAGCCTGATGTGGCGTTTCAGCCTGAGTGCCCTGCTGATTTAACTCCGCTGTCTGCTGTGTGACCTCGGCCTCAGGAGACAGCTGTGCTATTATTTCTGACACATCTGTCTTCTGTGGTTCCACAACCTGCTCAGAGAGTGTTGGCTGAGACATGCCGGTCGTTTGCAGTGTCTGTTCATTCTGCTCTGATGCCTCTGATTCTTCCTGCTGCTCTGCCACTCCAGAGTCTTCAGCACAAACTGTCTGCTCTAACTGAGAAGAGTCCCCGAGCTGGTCGGCGTTTCCAGGTCGGACTGTCAGTTGCATCTCTGCTGCCTGTCCCAGATGTTGCAACTGTCCTAATTGGAGCGAGTCTTCACAGTGTTGCTCCTCCGCTTGATGTGACACCACTTCTTGGATCTGCTCGGACTCTTCAGTAATCCCAAGTTGCTCTGAGTCCGACTGGTCAGTCTGCAGTGATGGCTGGATGTCCTGAGAAGTCTCGAGGTCACAATCTTGATGCCCTAAACAACCTGTGAGCTCAAGTTTTTCATTTAGCTCTAAAATCCCTTGAGAAGATTCTCTCCTCTCTGTAACAGCTTCCTGAACCAATGGTTCTTCATTAGCATCCTCTTGTTGAGCAGTCTCTGTCTCCTCAGGATCCACGATCAGATAAACTTCTTTGCACAATTCTGGCTCTTCACTCTGACCTTCGGGACCTTCATGTAATTCTTCTTCTGTCTCTGATAGCTGACTTTCCTCTGAAATATCCGACTGTTGTAAATGACTTGGCTCATCTGGGTCCAGAGTTAGCTTGGTATCGTCAGTTTGTTGTAGCTCCTCAGGTGCGTCCCTATAAAGTGAAGTTGAATATTTTAATAGCAGATATTACTGTAATACAGTTTGCATAATAAACAAACTTTACTCACAAATCACAGAGACAACTGACGGTGTTCTCCTCTTCTGTTTCTTCAGTACAGCCCAGGTTTATTACACTCTGCTCCTCTTCATCCTCATTCTCCTCTTCAGCCTCAACACAATGAACTGAGGTTTGCTCTTCCTCTGAGTCTGTCTGTTCAGTCAACAAAACTTCTGGCTCCTCTCGTTCCTCTTCTGGTCTTAAATCTACAATACTGTCTGCCCGATCTTCTGTCCTTCCAGCCTCCTCAAGAACATCAATTACGACCACAGAGTCAACAGAATCTGATGTTGCCGAGTGCCCCTCATCCTCCTCCGTTTCTGTTTGAGGTGTTACAGTTAAACCAGAAGTCAAATTGAAATCAGCAGGCCAGAATGTCACAAGAATTGTCAACGTTATTCTGAAACAACAGCTAGAAACTTAAAGATGTCGAAGTGAGTGATACGTACCATTATTACAGCTTTTTAACAACGTATGTGTTGAATCATCCTCTTCCTGTGTCGCCGGCTCAAGTACATCTACAGCATCACATGGCTGGAAATTGCAACACAGGCCATCGATCATCAACTTATGCGTGAAAACTTGTGACAGTGCCAGTGGGTTCATGAGTAGGAAGCTGCACTCTGAGTCTCATTCACCCAACGTTATTTCCCCTCTATTCCTCCAACGCTTGCTGACACTACCACAGTAACAAGGTGTGGTGGGGCCCAAGTCAAGTCTACAGTCAGTGAAGAATGGTTCAATCTGATCTAATCGTGTATGTATAAACACAGACAGAGACAAGATTCTAAGCGGCACCATTAAATATCTAGAGCACATACCTTAGAGCTGCTTCCAGTCAACTCTTTAGCTGAGCTCAGAAAAAGCCACGGATCTTGTTCTTCACTGTCATCCTGTGTGAAAAGCTCAGCATGAACGCCTTGACAATGGTGAAGTGACGGGGAAGTGGTGCCTAGACTCATCACATTGGCCAAGCTGCTGTCAGTTTGTGGAGAAGGCGTATCAGAGGCGTTGTCAGGCATGTCCCACTGCACCGTGGCAAAGGAAAGCGAAGCAGTGGTACAAGTCATGGGTTGCACCGGCCACAGTATTTGCTCCCAGTGTTCTGGAGTCTCTTGTGCTCCCTTTGGGGGATGGTTTAGTGGTTCTTTTCCGTCATCCTCATGTATCTTTATCGCTCTCTCGCTCCACACAAGCGCCTCCTGTTCTCCATTGATGCACTGAACGTCTGCAGGGCTCCATAAGTCTTTTTTAGGCTCCTGAAGGATTGAATCTGCAAAATCTGGCTGTGAGGAGCATAAAATTTCCTCCTCCATTTGTGTCTCCTCAGTCATTTTTCTGCAGTTTATTTTTGGATGTGTGGATGAAAGATTTTATAGCTGTGAATGTTGTCTGGTTACAAGGTTTCCTCCTCTGCTGTACAAAGGATGATCTTTCTTGTTAGGTTAAATGTATTTAAGATCCCGGAGCATGTTCTTCAATCTTCATTCAAAGATCTGTGACAAAGGAAAACATCCATGAATGTTCAAATATCTGTCAGCACACAACCATTTCAAACATCTGCTTCAAAATTCTGATGTCACATTGCAACAAAAATTATTGTTCAGGTAATTTGCTTGAATTAAATACTTTAGTGCCGCATAAAGAAATAATTAGGGGAATCTGCAACTCAAACATCTCTGGGTGCGCTGACAAGCAGAAAAGCTATTAATAAGACTATATTTCCTCATACAGAACTGGTGAGGATTCAAAAATAGTCTGTGTAAAAGTAGCTCTGTATTTTCATTGTATGAATTTACATTTGTAAACTTGCTGAGAACAGAATTTTAAATTTCACATCTCAAGAAAAACAAAACTGACATAAAACCATTTACAGACTTGGTAGTACAAAAACATTACGCACACTTACCATGTATCATTGTTATCCAGTTTGCAGAAAGTCTTGGGCCTGTTTTTTAGGTCCATCCTGCTCATGCTCAGCATGTTTGTACTTCCTGACCACAGACAAAAAGAAATCAGCCAAGAAAGTGAGCAAGAGAGACATAGAATGAGAGAAAGAGGTGTGAGGTGCGGATTACACGAAAGGTTCGAGGGTGGGGTTGAGGGGGTGTTGCTAGTGAGCAGTTTAACCGTCTGCCTCTTGTATTTATCGTACCATGCTGCACTGTAACCCTGCCGCATGGATAAGACTGTGAAAAAGTCTTAACTCATTTCAGGCTATCAACAAACACTAAAGGCATCTCACTCAGAACATCAACATCCATGTTTCTGCTGCTGCAGGTTGCAGTTAAAACTTCTGACTACTTTAAATTGAGTTCACTTTTATCTACGACAGCCAACCTAGCATGCTTTTATCATACCTCTCTATCATTATTCTATTCGGTGCATGCAAGAGACATCCGGCATAAAACCTTGACCACATTTCCTGTGTGAGTACTTCTCAGTTCCTCTCTGGGTGCAATAAGTGCTTCATGCACAAGAGTTAACCAAAACTAACGTCATCATCCGGAAAAAAATCTTAGCGTGCTTGAAACCAGAAAAGCAGATATACTAAATCAATTTATATCAAACATTTTAAATCCAAATTGTTTCTCTTTAGGTTTTCGAATGTGTTATTCAGAGTTTCTAGTAATTATTTGGACTTTTTTTTATTATTATTCAGACTTTTGTAAACGTTGACTAGTCTCATTCTAAAAATTGTGTTTCAAATTCTCCTCCCATCCTCTGCGTGTGAACTTATCTTTAGCACAAACTGGATTTCTGGTAAAGAAACGCCTTTTGTCCGCCCCATTAAATAAGAAACAAGAATAGATCAGGATATTTTCATTACTCTGCTTACAATGCATGGGGAAGTTTATACAGCAGATCACAGGCTTGAGAGAATAGGTACCACAGTATTAAAGGAGAAGTATAAAATGTAAAAAAAAAAAAAAAGCTCCACCAGACGAAATAAAAGAGGAACAAAGCCAAACTGGCTCAGGAGAAAGTTGTGAAAGAACCTTTAAATGTCTGTATGTATAATGGGAACTATGCATTTCCATTATATATATAGCAGTAATAAAGTATACTACAGTGGATAAACACTGGTAAGTATGTCATTGATGTGCCACCAGTAATCATTGAAAACACATTCATAATATTTACAGGCTTCACAGAACAAAACAATCTGATTAGGAGGAATCTTTTAGACTATGAAGCATGACTTACCGACCCTGTGGGCTCTTTAAGGCATCATATGATCAGCTGGCTTGTGAGGCCTTAAATCAAGTCTTGTGGGAGGAAAAGCACACCACTGTTGCACTGGGTTTATACTGCTGTCAAAGAGCTTGGCCTTCACCGACGCACTCTCACATATGCAGAAATACAAACATCCTTCTACTGATTGCGTTCTAAACTGAACAACAAACATTTCTCACACTGAAGCCAGGCAGCCTATCAGTCTGTGGTGGCGCTCATAGATCCATGGGAAACACAAGTCCTAGACTGGATGCACTCTTCCTCCGTCTTCGTGCTTCCTGTCCATTTCAGAGTGATCAAGATCACACTTCTGTCTCCCTGTGTCCTGCAGCAGATACGGCTATGGAGAAAAGAGGGGAAGAGTTTAGAGGAAGGATAGAAGGGAAAGCTGCTCAGTGGCAACAAAGAGGAAGAAAAGGCACATTGTAATTGGCAGATGACGCAGGCGCTCAAAGACACCTGAGAGGCTTGGGCCTACGCCCACTGCCCTGAAGGCATGCGAGCCAACACATACACATACATGTCTGGTGGGAGGAGTGGCCCAGCTCCATTCCTGCAAATAACACCAGGAAGAATAATGTGGTAAAACCAGAAGGTGTCTACATTCAATGTGCACAGGTCATCAAGTACACTGGGAATAATCCGGCCATTTTTCTCTTGTTTATTGTCTGAAAAACATGTTATCAGGAGATGAAACTGTTTTAGAACAATGGATATTTGCTTTGATAAACCCCCACCCATTTTTTAAATAATTTCCTTTTGATTCTTTGTTGAGACGTTTACTCTGTTCGATTGCTGTATATTGACCATTTTAAAAATAGCAGCTGGTGGTCACTGGCATCATTTGCAATCGCGTTATTGTTATAACCGTTAGCTCTATAGCATTAGTATCTTTAGCACTTTAGCCAGCAATTTCATTTAGTTATAATTAGCAGTTATTTAAATTTATGGCTGGAGCACTAGCGCAGTTAGTCACAAAAGCAATATTATGTAGTTACAATTCCAGATTACACACATATTACCAAGTAGCGTCACTAACTCGTATGTTACTGCTAGGTAGCACATCAGATTCAGTAGCATGATTAGCATGATGGTTTTAAAATATTAGCATTACCTAGCATTTATGTAAGCATCCATGCAGTAGTACGTTAGTTGCAAGCTTTTGGCTGCGGTAGCTTATTTTGCATTGGTGATAGTTTCCTAGTGGTACTGCTCTTGGACGATTTTCTTGTGGTTATTTAATCCCCATTTATTACCGTACAGTTACTTGTTAATGTTAACCACTGTAACTTTAGCTAAAACCCCCGACGTTTAGTCGGCCGTTTCCCCTCCCGGCCAGCAGAGGCCCCTGCAGACCTGAGCACCGGGAGAAAAACAAAACGATACTCTCCGGCGTCACTCCGCTGCGACCGTCACTGCTTTGTCTGCTCCACACACACATACACACGCCCTCTTCTTCCAGAGAGTGTCAGCTGCTTTCTGTGTTCGTGTGTGTGTGTGTATGTATGTGTATGTGTGTGTGTATGTGTGTGTACGTGCGTGTGTGTGTTTAAACCACCTGGCGAGGTGTCCGCCGCTGCAACCGCTAGGTCAAACATGGCCAAGTCCAACGAGCTGAAAATGGTTCTGGAGTGTTCACTGAATGAGATCTTTAAAGCGACGGTGAGCGACATCCTGGACTCGGTGGACCTGACCGTGCAGGAGTACCAGGGCAAAATACAGAAGCTCGAGTCTGAAAACGAGGGCCTGAGGCGGCTGCTGTTTGCGCAGAACTGTGTGGAGTCTGCTTCTGGAGGTATGGTGGCCTGAGGTCGGCAAATAATGGAGGATATCAGTGTTTGCTCCTACTGTAGCTTCATACTAGCAACTTACACTGTGTGTGTGTGTGTGTGTCTGTTTACCTTGACTGGAGCAAAAGGAGGCATTGAGTAAAAGAAGTAGACATAAACAATGCAGGCTTTAGTATATCCAGCACTGGGTTTTGTAGAATATTTATATGGTATCGGCCTGAGAATCACTCTGTGGTACAGTAACATTACCACTGTTTTCTGTTTATGCTAATGCAATTCTGCAATGCGTTAGTGCACCATAAATGTCTATGTAAAGATCAAAATATACCCCTAATGTAGAACTTCATAAACAAAAGAGCAAAACATTATGTGCATCAACCCATGCTGTAGAGTTCAAATGGATGTCAGGAAACTGCACTACTGTAGTGCTATAACAGATATATTAACAATGTTTGCAGACTCAATTTGTTCCCCTCGAAGCAATTACATGCTTTTAGCCTTCAGTGTACACATAGTTTGTCTTGACGGGAAAAGGTGGAAAAAGCTAAATTTAGCTTGGTTCTAGCATTCTTCAGTTGTCGTAGCTGCACTACTAAGTATTTGTAAATGAACAACACAAGGTCAATTGACATGTGCGTTATGTGAAAGCACAGTGACAACCCCAGACAGGACTACCTCCTGTTGTCTCTCTCTCTCTATTCTGGCATGTCCCACAGCTCTCATCAACGTGGTTACCAGCTACTGTAGCCGGCTGCTTTCAGGGGAAAAAGCACTGATTGACCCAAATGTGCATTACCTGCTCTGCATTTTAAAGCTGCTAATTATTTTTGAGCCTTTAGATACTGGAAAACCAGATTATTTTCTAGACTTGAATCGAGCTGAAGACAGAGGGAATATTTCACTTTGTTTTGTCAAGTGGACTGAAATGCAACTGATATTAATTCAATAAGTAATGCTCGTGTTGCTGGAAGTGGGACGCCTGCATTGCTTTCTTACATTCAATTTTATAAATAGCTTCTAAAATGAAATAGCTGTGTGTTCAGTCTGTTATTTTGTTCATGATTTTGATTTTGACTTTTTTACAGATGCAATTGAACTAGAAGCCACTGAAAACTGTCCAACTTTGCATTGGAGCGATGTTCCCATCAGCTCATCACAGGGCATGTTCAAGATGTCGATATGCAGCAGTGACAAGAAGAGCTCCAGGAGGAAGAACAAAGACAGGATGAGGGAGAGCGCATCGTCTTCTTCATTTGTTCTGCAGACTAATCACATGCTCGAACAGCCATGTGTGAACACATCAGAGGTAGGTGTGTCCAGCCAAACCTTGATGTCCTTAAAAACAGAGCCGGACCTGGATGGAGGTGTTGCTATTGACCTCTCTCAGCCTTCATCCCTTCTCAAGCTGACACCGAGGCAGATAAAAACTGAGAGCACAGAGGTGAGCTGCGACAGTCATAATGCATATGCACCTCTGCCGCCATCCTCAGGCTTTGAAGAGGATTCCAGAGGCAGTGACAGTGATGTTAAAGTCGCCATTGTTTCTGAATGCTACATGGAGCCACTTGATGATAGACAGTTTATTAAGACGGAGGAAGAGGAGGAGAACGGGGTATTGCAGCATGGTGACAACGTCAATTCAGAGATCACATATGAGGCTGAATCAGGAATTCATCTGGAAGGGGCCAGCCAGATGACAGAATTAGCAACACATGAAGAAAACAGCTCACTCGCCGCTCCCGCCGATGACTTTTTTGAGATTCATGACAACTTTCTGCGCTGTCCCAGCTGTCCCAAAACATTTAGTAGAGCAAGCTCGCTTAACACCCACATCAAGACTCACAGCGGCGAGAAGGCCCACGACTGTAGTTACTGTGGCAAGCGCTTTGGCCGGGCTGACCTTCTCAAATCACACAAGCGCACCCACACAGGAGAGAGGCCCTACATCTGTAACATCTGCTCTAAAACATACGCCCACCCCAGTCAGCTCAGGATACACAAACGCATCCACACTGGAGAGAAACCATATTCCTGCTCTCACTGTGCAAAGCGTTTCAACGAGCACAACCAGCTCAAAGTCCACATGCGGACTCACACTGGCGAGAAGCCTTACAGCTGCCAGGAGTGCGGGAAAACATTCAGTAATGCGGGAAACCTGCGTATTCATCAGAGGATCCACACCGGGGAGAAGCCATACTGCTGCGCTCAGTGTGGGAAAAGGTTCAATGGATTGGGTGACCTCAAAACACATTACAGGATTCACACTGGCGAGAGACCCTTTGTCTGTGAGCTGTGTAAGAAGACTTTCAGCCAGGCAGGCCACCTCACAATACACATGCGAATGCACACGGGAGAAAGACCGTACAGCTGCAAAGAGTGCGGCAAGAAGTTCACAGTGGCCAGCAGCCTTAAACTGCACCAGAGGATTCACACTGGGGAGAAGGAGTACAGCTGCTCGTTCTGCAGCAAGAGCTTTAGCAGGTCGGGCCACCTGAAGCGACATGAGCTGGTACACACCAAAGAGAAGGTTTACCTTTGCCTCCTGTGCGACAAGTCTTACACTGACCAGTCCTCCCTTAAAAAGCACCTGAAGATGCATGAGGCCAAAGAACAGAAGGCTCAGAGTGAGAACGGGGACAATCCCAGTTGAACCCGAAGGTTCTGGGACACTTTTAGACACTGATTTGAAAAAATCTGAACACAATTCTAGATGAGTGATATAAAAGCTGTAGCTTTATTAGTTCCCTTCCCTTTATTCGTATTAGCAAATTCTATTTGGTATTTAGGTCAAAACTTCGCTAATAGAATTAAAGAGAGCTGTGATAATTGTTTGTTGTTTCCCACTGAGGTCTTGTGAATGTGCACACAACCACTCTGATCTGTGATAGAAAAAACTGTTCATGATTTTGCAAAATAATCTTAAATTTAGGTGAAATTACTAGATTTCTTTTGGAGACATGACTCTCACTCCCCCCACCTTGTAACTCCCCAATATACAAATTAATGTTATCACATGAAAGATAGTGAAGTGACGTCACTGGTGAAAGTAGTAGAAAGGCACGAATAACAGAAACGAGAGGCAACCGTAGAATAAAAGGCAACATCCATTTGTAATATATATGTATGTATGTTATATAAGAATTGAAAGTACTACTAAGCCCTGCGAAGGCAGTTGAAGGGAGGATGATTCCTGTTGCACAACGTGCTTACGCTCTGGATACGTAGGATGTTGTGGATTGCAACCTGTACGATTGCAACATGGAGAAAGAGAAACTAGCGAAGAGCAAAGCTAAAGACATAAAGTCAGAAAAGTTTGGGATCATTTACATCTTGAACCTGAAACATCTGTGCAGTGTGTCCACTGGGAAGTACAACTGGCTCAAGGCAATGTTAGCAATAGAATTTAACGTATATACATACGATTGCTGGTAAATAATGTACGTTAATTAAGATTATATGTAATGGCTAGTTAAGACCATACTACAATATGGTGGCTAGTTATGATGTCACTAAGTTAGCAAAGTTCACTGTGCACCTGTTGACCTCATTTTCCGTAACTGATGCATGAAGATGACGGCGTGTGACGCTAACACTCACTGGCCTCTTCACCAGCCACCTCTTTACAATCTAATGTCAATAAAATGCCATAAATTCTGAATTTGGACGGCTGATATCAGCTCCTTCAGCAGAGTTGATCTGCTGAGGACGCTGTCGTCTGTCTGTGTGCTACGGCTGCAAGCTCCTGAGAAAAATACTAGTAAGTTGACCTTAAGTTAAGATGATTTGTGACGCTACAACGATGAAGTTTAACTCTCGATGTGATGTTTGTGGTGCAGAACAATACACTTGTCGTCTTTGCCGAGTGAAAACATTTCCCAACATTGTGTAATAAATGATTGTATTTTGATTGACGATGTTCTCCCCGTCGGCTTCCCTTTCACGACACAGTGTAAGAGTTACAGGACCCTAAAAGAACGGTTCTTCTTGCTAACATGCTGCGCATTTTCACAATACTGATGATAGGTTTGGAAAGAAATAATGAAATATTGAACGTAACATGTGTCAGAGTGGCTGGAAAGTCCTACTCAAACAAGACGTCCAGTCTTCTGTTCTGTTGTCAGTCTCCGAAAGAAAAATATTAAACATTTGTAGTAGCCAGAATGTGCTCATTAGATATTCTCAGTGCTGATTATTGATTAAACGCTGTATATTGCTTTAACGATACAGTCTATTGAAAAGAATAGCCTTTATGTGAAAATGTTACAGGAAATCAAAGAATGTCCAGATCCTAGAGGACTTTAGGTTCAGTACTTCGGAGAAATGTGTCTGTTCTCATTAACTGTCACACAGGAGGTGGATTTCATGTTGTGACCCGCTACCTGCAAAGCATTACACTGTGTTCGCCATTAGGAACTGATTGTGACATAGTTTTGAGTGATTTGTGTCGAAAAAATAAAGAGAAAGGTGAACCAATAATGTTTGTTTTTATTTGGAATGTGCAGGAAAAGTGACTTTGTTCATACATATAGAAAGCAGCATGAAGCAGCGGGTTACAGCTTTTATTCCCAGTAGCGTAAACTGCAGAGCCGCATGGCTGAAACGGGTCTCGTCTGCCGTGGAACCAAGGTCAAAAGAAGTAGAATCAAACCTATTATGCACCGATAAGCCATCAGCGACTCTTTAAATCTGTATTTTATTCCTTTAGTTGTAGGGTAAAGGGTAAAGAAGCTCCCCAGATACTCATCTCAATATTACTGAACCAATAATATGTTTATATGCCATTAATATACATGGTAACGTGGCCTATTGACATCATTTCCAACTTCAAACGGGTTTTATGGTCGGAAGGAAAAGGACATGTTGCCAGTCAGCGCTGGTTGTATAACAGGAAATGAGTGTGAAGTAAAATAATTAATGAGTCACAATATAAAGACAATATAATCGGGGGGCAATTAATGGTTCAACCTGACCCATATTTTAAAACAAATATGTATCCTTATCAGATTTGGCTTGTGCTGGTCTGGCAGCACTTGAAGCCCGCCAGCTTCTCCTTGGACAGGTAGAGCATGGGCTGAATGCTGCTGCTGAAGTCCATCAAGCCAAAGGCGATGTAGTGAATGTAGCAGCGAAATACATCAGCAGAAAAGTAGTCCTGGAAGGGGAACAGAGCGACAGGTGGGAAGTAGTTGAACACTATGATGGCCAAGATGATGAGGACCATCTTGAAGGCCCTTTTCTTCACGGGGTGCATCTCGTCTCGGCCGGGCCCGGATTGACGTAGCGCGCAGAGAATGGCAATGTTGCAGAACACCATGAAGGCGAATGCTGCAAGGATCATCGCCGTGAAGACCTTCTCAAAGTTGACAATGTTGCCCACACATTTAGCAGCAGCGTAGCCCAGAGTGATCAGCCACACCGCAATGGCAAGAGCCGGTCTATGCTGGCGGTCTTTGAGCTCGGTGAAGGTGATGGGGTGGACCACGGCCATGTAGCGGTCCAGGCAGATGCAGGACAGGAGGAGTGGCGAGGAGTCTTTAATGCCGTAGAAGAAGCGCAGGACGTACCAGGTGCTGCTGGTGGTGAGGAAGACAATGTTGGCCAGCTCAAGAGGAGGGATGAGACAGAAGAGTACATCTATAACCGCCAGGTGAAGGATGAAGATATCTGAGGTGGAGGAGTCGCCCTTATTCTTGTGGATGAGCCACAGCACCATGATGTTGGCCGGGATGCCAAGGAACATGTTGATGAACTGCAGGCCCAGATACCAGATGAGAACAGCCGGCATGTTTTTGCACGACTCGTACATCGTCCTCTCCACAATGGTGTGGTTAATGGGTCGGAGGGAGACGAAGAGAGAGGAGTTGATGTAGAGGAACTCCATGAAGCCAGAGAGTGTCGTCGCCAGAAGACACAGGAGATCTGTCAGACAGACAGAATAGATCAGACAAACACGTATCAACAACATTACAGCTGTACAAGGTCCCAACTGATACGGACTTACAGTGGCTGATACAATCATTTAATAATAGACACAAACTGTAACATCGTTTTCTTAGCGAATAAATGAAAAGAACATTTTGATATTTGACTGTTTACTGTTGTTGAAACAATTATCTTTTCTTGATCTCATAATAACTCGACACACATGCTTGTTCGTTTAAGAGAATCTACGCTACATTACTAATGTTTTATCTCAGAGCTCAGTTCAAAGAGTCCACCTACCCCCAGTTCAGATGAAAGACTGTGAAAGGCACCAATATGAGGAATTGATGAACTGAGTTTATTTCAATACCAGTGATTAACTTTCATAGAATTATCGGTTCTCACTGTCTAGGACATGTTGTAAATTCCCTGAAACAGAAGTTACAAGAATTTACAACATTTCCTCGATACTCAGACATTTACTGTATGAAACATACTTCCTCTTAATGCTCTCTGTAATGTGCATGCATACCAAAAAATACAGGAGGTTCTTGTTAAACTACAGAATTACTTCAAAACATTTATTAAAATGTGAAATGTATTTTTTTCTGAATTACCTTTTTTTTATAGTAAGTGAAGCCTCTTACCTTTGATTGGTATTTCATTTATCTAAGTCATCCTCTCAGCCCCCCATCACAGACCCTTCCTCTACCCTTGTATAGTTGTGTGTGCTGCACAACACTGGTTCTACGGTGAACGTCGCGTTATGAAAGGATTTGCAGGATTGTTTGCAAGTCACAACAACCAGCACATCCCTTATCTCTGTAACTAAGGGCGACATGTAAATGCACAGCGTTTATATATAGACCCGTTTCCCCATTACAAGATACCATCCAATAAAGTCAGCTTCAATATTGCACTGTAAAAGACACGGCTGTAAAACAGTCAGTGACAATGTTACTTAAGAAATACTTGTATGTCTATTGGTGGTCATTTAAGTATGTAAGCATAACAGATAAAACCCCCTTTTACTTTCATACTGTTACATATAAAACATAACACATATATTAAATATATTTTTTATTTCCCCTGGCATCAATAAATTTAATAATAATGAAAATTAAATTTTGTGAATGTTGTAGTTGTAGTCTTCATTATTTTCAGTATGACTGCAACTACTACGTATTGTCATCATGGATTCATCTAGTGATTCATTTCTACATCCTTCAACTGATGGTTTAGTTTGAGAATATTCTCAAACTGTACTCCTTCTCCCCCAACTCACATTTGTGAAGCTGCAACCATGAAATGTTTTTGCACAAAAAAATAACCCATTACATTTATGGGGCGGATCCATTCAGTATAGTGCAAAACATCATTATCTAACATTGGATTTGGTGGAGATTTGTGCTCTCAGAGTGCAGTTAGTAAAACACTGCAGCTGCTAATGTAAATTCAACCTCTGTTTATGCAGAATGACACTTACCTTTACAACCGGATATTGCAGCACCTTTTCCTGAAGTCACTGGTGTCCCCACTCTCCACCTTATCCTTCTTATCCTTGTGTCTCCGATGTACGCTCGTCTTAGTGTGGGCAAATCCTGAGCTCTCGCCTCAAAATTATTGGAAAAAACCATGTAAAAAGATGACACAACACTTCAGGGATCCTGCTACAGTTGATCATCCAATCACAGCATCCAGACGAGGCTGTGGAAGCTGCGGTTCTCTCCCTGGATGTCTTTTTAGGCCCCTGCACATCAAACTCTTAAAGGTAAAAAATAATCATAAAACAATGGCATGGACTTGAGTCGAGATGTGAGCGTGAGCTGGGGGAAATACTATTAAAGAATGATAGGAGTGTTTTTAGAGTGAGTTCACCAGGTCTGTGTGGTGGACGTGTTGTGGCAAGCCATCACCCATTCACACCGATTGGCAATGATGCAACAAACCGATGGTGCCTGACGGAAAATCGGCAGTAAACAACTGATGCAACAGTCCAGAAGATCACTCCTGATTCAACTCAGTGTAACAATGTGTAACATGTTACGTGAGGCGGACCTGATTCAAGGCGTGATGTCTGGTAGTGGGTTTGTACTGCACCCAATATGCAGACTGTTGCTTTTGTCTCCGGGTGTCTCACCTGACATCTCATGCCCGAATTCACAGTGACAATATGAATCTTACTGCATGTTCCTTTATGTGAGGTTGTTCGTGACATCTGCAGATAGTGTTATTTATGAGGGTTGTTGAATGACCTCTCGTGTGACCTTTAACCCCAATTCAAGGGAAAGTTGGGTGTTGATCCGACTCATGGCTTGTTTACCTTTACCGGTCTGTCTCTGTATTGCCGTCAGGTTCTTCACTGGAGATGTGTTCCTCTCCTTCAAGGTGGAAGATTCATGGGGAATCGCTAAATTCTGCATCAGAGTAGAAACACACACAAGGAGCTGCCTCAGCAGGAATTGGCTGCTGTTCTCCAGAAAAAAAAGACCACTGCAGAGATCCTTGAAGCTTCTGAAGGTTTTAACTAATCCGTATGAGCATCAAATGAAGAGGATATTTGAAGTGGAAATGTGGTGCATGAATTACATCATCCTCACTACCAAGGGGACTTTTCATTAATGTATAACAGGAAATCAAAACAGCACCAAGCAGGACAGAATGTTCTAAATTCACTGATATTGTTATTTCATTTGATATTGTTAACCTGAATGGAGGTTTAAAATGATTCAACAGCAGAAGCAGAGCCACCCTGTTTGCTTGTATTTATTATTTTACATTTCATTCAAAGTTTGAGTACTCTTGATTGGAAAGCAGAAGGAAAAGAGTTTCACTCACGTAATGTAGTTCGAGCAGCAAAAAACAAAACAGTCAAGCAAGTGGGAAACAAACATTCAACATCATATAACTAGATTATGTGCAGACATCCCAGGGTACCATATGGATGCATTATACAACTACGTGTTATAGTTTTCTACCGCCACCCACCAACTAAATATTTCTCTTGTAAACTTGTGGGTGGCCAAATGTTTTCAGTCTAGAACCGTCTGTTTCCAGGACACTGCTAATCTCCAGGTTTAAAACACAAAAATCTCTGCAGAAGATAAATATGTTGAGGTGAAAAGACGACCCATGCAAAGAATTCACTGTAACGACAAACAAGAACTGTAGCACTAAATAGCCAAAGTGATTTTTTTCATATGTTCGTGACATATCAGAAAATCTCCCGAAAAACAAACTCTGCAGGCGATGGCCGCGACACATTCACCGTCTACCATGTCTCTACCCTCCTCAGCTCTCCTCTACGTGCAAACTTTCAAACTTCTCTCATCCATCTCTGGCTCTACATCTCGTTGGCTTGAAGGCTGACCTCCCATCTCTGTTTTTTTGTTCCAGTCCTACAACATTTCACAATTCATTCAAGGTCTTTACATTAAAACATGCTACTATGATATAAAAACGTTTCCTTTTCAGGCAATGTTGTCAGTGTTTAAAATAAAACACTACACACCAGAAAGTCAATGTAAGATTTACATTATAAGATACGAAATACTTAGAGAAAAAAAAGGGCAAGGTATATGTTTATATATGTGATTTAGGTCAAGGTACCAAACTTAACAAATGTAAACAAAAGTGGAACTGATAGGTGGGTTTTGTTTAACTGTGAGATTATGGCATTTTATTCCAGCAGAATCATTGTTCCACATTGTCCTATAACTTTTTGGACCGTACTTGGGCCTCGGCTGAGCCCCACTTAAAGTAACAGTTCATGTTTTTTCTGTTCCTTGTGAAGTTGAGCAGCAGAAGTAAACGAAAAGTCTTTTAAGGGTAGGAGTGTCAGGCTGTGTAGGTACGTAAAAGCCTTTCTAGGGTGGAGCCATATGTTACTTGGAGTGTTCAGATTCAGTAGTGCATGATTTGGTTCCGGGGGTGGAGTGGTCACAAGTTGCAGTCCAGGGCGTCGTGGCAAAAGGTGCGTCAGTTGGGTAAACAAGGGTGAGCTAGAACTGCTTCCGTCATCCAGACCAGCGCAGAAATGTCCACATTGTGGTTGACTCCCAGCGGTAACATGGGGATGTTATGGCGTTTTCAGATGAAGGTGGAATCCATGGTGCTGGTGTCTTGCGCGCTGCGGGCACGAGCCTCGAAAAGCTGTTTTATCAAGGCCGACTTCTCCTGCTCCAGCTGGGCGATCCGCTCGCTCTTCTCTGTCACCTCCTTCATGAAATAAATGATTTAAGTGAGTGATACTGGAACATATCGAGGGTATATATTGAGGGTACTGTATATAAACTGTGTCGTACCTGTGTAAGAAGTCGGTTCTGGTCCTTCAGTCTCTGGATGGCTTGTGGAGGAGCTGGAGCCGGTGGCTGGGAGCTGGTTGAGAGAGCCGCTGTCTGAGCACCACTGGAAGGGAATGATGACTGGGAAAAGAAGAAGAACCAGTGTTGAAGGAAAATCGCTTCCAAACTGACTGATGCAAATCATTAACAACAATTTTCAGGTTTTGCTCTTTCTCATAGAGTTTAATAGTTTCCCCGCCCTGCCTCCCCTAATCTGATATGGCTGGTTCATCTTA
>CAAKHC010019291.1:11911-30194 GCA_901007825.1 Macroramphosus scolopax | reverse complement strand
GACCACGTCAAGGTTTCAGCACGACCTCAAAGAACTGTTAAACAAGTAGAAGATGGCTGTGTGTACTCCGAGGTCCGTAGAGGCATGTAATACAAAATGTTTTTAGAAAGATGAAATAAGAAGGAGACGGTGTTTGTTAATATACCTAATCGTCTCTCATCTTTATTTAATATTACTTTCAATAAGAAGAATATAAATCATTGAAAGAAATTATATGATGATCACTATTAGTATTATTATTATCTTACATACTAGCTTTGTATAATAGTTCATTTAGAATACCTTATTCTATACTACGTATTCATGCTAACAAAAACTATTAATCAGTTGCACAGTATCATTTATCTACTCATACGGTTTTCAAACCGTTTGTGTTTGTGCACAGCGAAATATCCCCTTAATTACATCACACCACTGCAATACAATAATTGTCGTTGTTGCCTCTGAGATTTGAAGTGATTACACCACAGTCCACACGATGTTTCTTAAGAAAGGAAGCAGGAATGCAGCAATAGCAGAAATGAGATAAGTCCTATTTAACGCAGAGTGTGATGTTAATAAAGATGTTGCAAGAAGAAAGGTGCTTCACAGCTTGTCCAGAAGCTTTTCAATTCTAACATGTTGTCTATATGTAGTTTAATGTGTATGAATCTGCTGTATCAGTGTTGTTCATAACACCTTGTGAGTGTGAGTAGGAAATATAAGTTTGAGATCACACAAAACACAGATGGCCCCTCCCTGAGTTGGAGATAAGGTGAATAGCACATGGAAAGAAAAATGACGTGATTTAATCGAGGACAGTCGGAGTTAACAGCTCGCTCCGCAGGCACAGTGCGGTCACTGTACTGGTTTTGTCTGTTATCTGTTCTGTGTGTTTGGTTGTTAATTATCTTTTTAAGTTTCTAATGTTAAAAATATTTGTCCTCACTTTATTCAATATATTCTTTCATGTATTTAATCATAAACATTGTTTTTTTCAATCCATTAAATCACTACTTTGCAATAAATTGGACGGCGTCCCCTCTTTTTGTCATGTAGAGTGAACAGGTGAAAAGGTTATCCTCACAATAACCTGCTAGAATCCTTTCTGAATTGGACGAGCAGCCAGTGAAGTGCAGCTGAGCAGGAGTGATGTTTTCTCCTGGTACCAGTATTAAGTCTAGCAAGCCTCTTTCTGCACCAGCTGCAGACGATGTAGTGAGCTGTGTCTTAGACACGAGTAAAGGGCGTTACCGCAATCTGAAGGAGAAGAGACACACGCAGTAATGATTCCATAGAAATCTTGATTAGATAAGAAGGATCTTATTTTAGAAAGGTTTCTAAGGTGCATGAAGCAAGACAGAACGGCTTTCTTTGCTTGTTGCATCCACATGAAGTTCAGAGTCTTTTAGATTTAGTTTATTTCAGTTTAGTTGAAGTTTAGTCAAGAATATGGTTAGTGGACCAGAGACAAAGGAGGATCTCTAATTAGGTTCTGGGACATCCAACAGTGTATATCAGCAGGCCTTCAGGGAGGCTAGACTCATTGAACATTTTGTGTCATGCAGAAAAGGGGGAGTCCGTAAACAAAGGTTGATTTCTATTCTTCCTCACTGTATAGTGTTGTTTAATTTACCTCACATCTTGAGGTTTCACTTTACCTCAGGATATTCTTCTTGGATTTAATCAGTCACATAACCCTGATGGATTTGGTTTGATAGTTTAGGGTCAAAGGTTGACTCCCATTCAGCTGATTCACAGTGCCATAAAATAAGTGTTTATGGTCCATGATAGTTGTAGTTTCCTTAAACAATCACCTGAGATCATTTTAGCTGAACCCTCTCCTTAAAACACTGTTGAACTTTTGACCGACATAATCTACTCAGCAAATAATTGACAGCATAGTGTCAGTATAATGAAGCTGCTCCGACAATGCAGCACCGGGCAACATTTCTCAGGAATCTTACAAGATTTAGTCTTTTTAAAGACATTTACTTTGTGCAACATATGAAATGGAGAGAGACTAGACAGCTGTACTTAGCTCTGGAAGGCAGGAAAACAATGGAACACTGATATTTTACCTAAAGAAGGGATCAGTGGATTTCCTCCTTGACACTTTCATGTGATGTTACTTTAACATGCTAAAGTTGTAAAACTATGACCGTAGACGGAAGTTTGATCAGAGCCAGCCGGGTTGCCAACATTTATGTGTGAAATTGTTTTGTTTCCACAGAATTGTATTTCCTGTGATGATTGTGGTCCGTTAATGAAGAGAAAATAAAAGCAAATTCAATAAACGGGTGCACTTATCTCTTCCAATGTTAAGTACTAGTTTTACAAAGTGAGAAAACATCTACATGCATACAACCCATGAGATAAGAGAGGCAACTCGGAAAACACACTTTGTGACCGAGCCGAATGTCTGTTCAGGGGTAGAAGGACGTCATGAGTCATGTGGTTGAGCAATCTGCAGCAGCTTTTCAGGATGTGGCTGAACTTCTTATGTTACTTATACCAGCCATTTTAAAACACTTCTCAGTTCCTTTAACAAACATACTCCATGTCATAAACTACACAAGTTAAATAATAATACAACATGACAAAATTGACGTTTTATTTATTTTTTAGTATTTAGCATCTGTGTCCTGTTGCACTATATTTAGATCCTAATGGTGCAGTTAGAGGAAATAAAGAGAGGAACCTCTGAAAAACCACATATCTTTTTTTAACTGATCCAGAACCATGAGAGTATGTAAACTTATATCACTGAACATATCACAGTATCATGATACTTTCTAAAGTTAAAGACTAAGAAACATGTGTGACTACAACCAAACATGTGTAAATGAAGGCACATAAGTTTGACATCCATTTATTCTATGTCATTAAAATCAGTATCTGAAATGATCCACATAAACACTTTGAAGAGATAAAAAAAAAGATTTTAGTTGATCAGTGCATCAGATATGTAGTGCTTTTTTCTGTAAAAGGCAGGAAGTGCGTCATTATCATTGTATCATCACATCTTCATTCATTCTGTGTTAAAAACCCCACTATGTACACTTTAATCCTGTATCAGTCGTTCATGTGAAAGTCAACTAGTATTCATCCGATATTGTATCAGACAGTAGATTGCTGTTGGGGCTGGTTGTGTTGTGGGCGTCAGCGGATCCAACCATTACAGGTGGGGTGGGCGTCGACGTGGAGGGCTGCTGGGAATGTTGCAGTTTCTTCCTGGTCATCTTCCTGTCTTTGGCACGTCTGTTCTGAAACCAGATCTTCACCTGAAACAAAGATACAAACCACATGAGAGATCAACACGGGAAAAATGTTTCCACGGCAATGTTTCTCTTTAGAACTTAAATGGGATGTGTTTAGTATTCAGAGGGATGAAATGAAGGAATGAACGAAGTATTTCAAATCATTTCAGTGTCTTTAGGGGGAACTGCATTGATTTCTTCCTACCTCAACATCTTGCTGACTTCCCAGCATCACTGTGCGTTTGTGGATTGTACAAACAATAACTAAAACAATAGCATCAAAAGATGGAGAGTGAAGGTTTCGCAGTTAACAACACGGTCTGTCGAGGCTGCTGATGTTTGATCAACATGTTTATGCCAACATTAAAGATACACCACGGTTCTATTCCTGTCAACGAACCAGTTACCAGTAAAGCTGAGAATTTGAAGTATTTGTTGTGCGTGTGCTGGCACAGATCCAATGTCTCTGAACCCCTAATCCACTGTTCAAGCCCTCACATCTGCCGAACAACCATTGCATGCTTCCAGTTACAATCGGCGGCTGATTGAGATTCTCCATTGTTGGCCCTAAACTGTTGAATAGTTCTCCTTTCATCTTCCTCCTCCATTGATTTTATTGAGACCCATGTTTATCCTTTAATAGTCATCTTGCTGACATGATCTGCGTGATGTGTTTTCCAACCAAGGCTATTTAATTTCTTCTGTCTTCTGATCCTCATAATCATCTGTGTTTTTCTTTGATGCTAATACTCAGTCCCTATAAATCACTATTCAACATCTGTTGGCTTTAAATGGGTTCAGTAAATAAAGTGATTTTTTTTTCTAATAATATTTGGGAAATATTTAAAGTGCATTGAACATTTGATTTGTTGACAGTGAGACAAACACCAGGGTTCATGGCAGATATAAGGATTTTTTTTATCCCGTGTGGCTCTGATTAGCTCCAGTCCTCTCACCTGTCTCTCAGAGAGGCTCAGGGCCATGGACAGCTCAGTCTTCCGCCTCATTGTGATGTACCGGTTGTACTGAAACTCGTTCTCCAGCTCCTGGCGCTGGTGGTCAGTGTACACCACCCTGTACTTGTCCTTAGTGCGAGTCTTCCCTCCTAAAGCACACAAAACAAGCGGGATTTGGTCAAACAATCAGTACGAGCTCCAATTATTGACTGACAGGCGAAATTTAAGTAAACAGGTGTGTTAGACATTACTGCGTATTCTATCAGGTGTTCATTACTACCAGTAATATTAACAGGAGTGACTGTAGTGTCGTGTGAGTTGTGTTCCACGAGACGACTAATTTGAAGGCGCCACACTCAAGTTCAGGCGCCACTTAAAGCCCCATCAGTTCCATTAATCATACTAGCTATAAGAAATGTAAAGAGTCGCCACTGCGTTGCAACAGTGGTTCCCCTTATCGCTGTGAGTGATGTTTACATAGCTGTTTACACAGGCAGCCATTCATTGACACACACACAGACACACAGACACACACACGCACTTGTAGGATAGGGTGGGTCAGAGTTATTATTGATCTGAAATCTTGACCATGTAACAGCATCGATTGAGGCAGAGCTCAGTGGACAGAGAGGGTGGGGAGCGTCACGTCTGCATCCCCTCACACTTCCACTGTTAGCTTTGCATTGATATCCTATGCATGCTTGCGGAAGGGAGAGGCGAAAGGCTTGATGAATGTGTGTGCAGTCAGTCTGACCGGGTAAATGTTGAAATTGTTGCTGTCAATTAAAACAGGCTTTACCATCCAAGTCATCTCCACCCACTCAGCCGCTGGTGGTTTGTCATGTGACAGCACCTCGGCCTCAATCACAACCCTGAGGAGTGATATCAAATTACACTTACACATAATTCTAAGGCAGTCCTGCATATGTGTCCAATCATTTTTATATTTTGTCCATGTCGAAAATAATTTACCCACGTGATCTAGCGTTCAAATGTCTCATGACGTCACATAAACATAGATACATCTCATAACGAGATTTCATCTTCTTCCAGTATAGTTTCTCGGTGAAGTGAAAGCTGTCCCACCTGCAACGGACGGCCGGATGGGTTCATGGGGTTTCCTCCTGGAGCAGAAGGTGTCCTGACCGGTGAAAAAGTTGAAGGGGGTAAATGAGCTCCCCCCTGAGGCCGTGGGCGTCCCGCCTATCTCCGGGGAGCTGAAGCTGACCTGCCCGGCGCCGGGGCTTGACCCCGGGAAGCTGTAAGGATACTCCTCCCGGGGCGTGTACACGGAGTTCCAGGAGCTTGTCGACGGATCACCGACTCCCGGGAAGTGATGATAGCCGCTAAAGTCATACGGAGGCGGGATGTATTGACCGTTGAGCGACGGTGCCTGAGCCATGTGTCTGGCCGTCTGTGAGTTGGGGTACATACCGGTGTCCGACAGGTGCTCTCAGGTAAAGTCAAACCGCCTGGGTCATGTTAGTCCACCGCGTTTACTCCCAGCAAGCTCTGTTTCTGTTCGGTCTAAGGTTCAGGCTTATTACTCGCCGGCTACCTGAGGAGCACAACAACACACCTTTATAGATTTACAACCCGGGAGTCCAAAAGTATCAGAGTGACGTCACATTTTACCTGAGATTCACCTGCCCGACGACATGAGCACACTGACCCTGATTCACCCGGTCCTCATTTTGTGTCAGGTCATGTCGGGTGTGCAGATGCATGAGCACACATCAGTGACTCGGATTTCCTGATTTGAAATTAAAAAAAAGATTTGGCCCAATTGTGGAAGTAGTGCTTCACTCTAGTCAAATTAGCAAAACCACGAAAAAATACAAATCATTTTAGTGAAAAAAAAGTGAAAGTCAGTGAAAGAAAGTTAGTGGTACTGAACTTATTTCTGAATAATATCTATACCATGCCAGCACCTCCATGTGGGTCACATCTGGGATATCCAGCTGGGGGCCAGACAATCTTGTCCTCAGTTTCCATGCAAGCCCCACTGCTGAAGCCGATATGAGCCCGGAGGTTTTGGCCTAATAACTGCTTTGTAAGCTGAATTTTAACTTATTGGCTAGCTGAGGTGTCTGTCATTTTATTGAATGATTTTGGGTTCCTTTCAACAGATTTATAATAATAATATATTTTCATATGCAGAATGTAATAAAATGGAAATACTGAAAACACTGTACAAGTAGGCCACCTCAAAATCCTATTTACATTCCTTAACTGGCCTGCATACTGTCTGACCTCTAGGTGTTGGGTGGAAGGACCCTTCATTGATGTTTTCCAGTAACTGTGTTATCTTTAACAGAATCTAACATTGTAAAATCTTTCCATTCATTATCCAAATGGGATCTCTTCACTAAGATCTTTCAGAAATCCTTGTGGCCAACTGACGGGTCTGTCTATGCGTAAAGTTCAAACGGAACTGGTGTAGTGAGTGGAACGAATGGAGATGTGTGTTGTGTGATGAAAGAGAGAGTTGAACAGAGAGATTTAGGGTGAGGATGGTTAGAAGACAGAGTTCAATGGTAAGACACAAACAAAGACAGACATGGATAATATTGAGGGACACATCTGGGTCCCAGATTTGGGTCGCATGGACCGAAAATTCAATGCTGCACTTTGGTTGAGTGTAAGTTGGCCGGATGGCCCGCCACTGGTCCAGGCCAATTTTTTTGGGATACTGTTCAGTTATTTTCCAGATATTAATTGTTCATTAAACAGGAAGACGGATTTAATACACTTTTATTATGTCATTATTTATTGTGTGAGTGGAAACACAAGCTGTGTAGACAAAACAGGTATATAATAAGCCCAATGTATTATTAAAACAAGGCATCGCAGGGAGGTCGGTGAATTGTCCACTGCGTTCCTTCTTACATTGACCAGATGAGGGCAGCAATAAACAACCAGCGGATGAATTAACAGGTCTGCAGTCCTTCTGAGAAACGTATCTGCCATCTCCAAATATTTGGACCCTATTATGTCATTTTGACCTTTAACCTTTTTCACAATCAGTTGATGTACTTATCTTTACCCTGCACTTGTCAAGCTTATCTGTGGGTCCATCATCAACATTCATAAAAGATTCATGTCAGTGTCTCTGTGAGAACACTTATAGTCATCCTTAAGATCTATTCTATTACTTGTTATCATTAAGCAGGCTCATGTAACTTCCGAACTGTATTAAGACAATTAGGCAAGTGCAACATAAATAGATATCACAAAAAAATGGAAATGCATTATATGAAGTCCATAAAATAAAACTTTTAAAGCGGTACATTTACAGGGTACAGCATGTTTTAGAGAAAATATCCTTAAGGTTTAAACTTAAAGCACCTCTCTGTTACTGTGCCAAAATGGGCCCCTGAGTTTTTTTCAGAGTCCATAAATCTTTAATATGTATCTAAATGCAGGGTTACTGTCAGGAACAGTCTGTGTGTATAGATTCAATATAAACAGTGTTTCTACTTATAGCTGTCCAGATATTCAAGTTCAAGGAAGGAACTAATAAAAGTTCAGGTCCTTTTTTAACCAAATATGAGAGTTCTTGTGTTCGAAGGAGAGCAGTTTTAACAGGCCAGACATACACATGGCTTTTACATTACACAATTACAAATCCTCTTACAATGACAGTCCACACAACAGAACACGCAGCCTGCAAACAGAACCCGAGAAACCCTCAGCCAGAAAACAGAACCCGCAGCCCACAAACTGTACTTACCCCGGGAAAACAGAACCTACAGAATGAAAACAGTACCCGCAGCCTGCAAACAGTACCCACAGCCTGCACATAGTACCCACAGCCTGCAAACAGTACCCACACCTGCAGAAAGTACCCACAGCCTGCAAAAAGTACCCACAGCCTGGAAACAGTACCCACAGCCTGCAAAAAGTACCCACAGCCTGGAAACAGTACCCACAGTCTGAAAACAGTACAGGCAGCCTGCAAATATGGTTGAAATGGTTACTGGTTTCAAGATAGACCATAGTAAAATCCCTGAGTGTTAGTTTAATATTTCAGATTTTAAGTATCAGTAAAATACACACATTCACACATTGATTTTGGTAACTATAATCGTGGTAATAATTTTCATAACCTTCGTCTCTAATACAAAGACAACTAAATAAATGACCAACGATGTAACCATGTAGGAGTGCACCATTTCAGTGATGCACCAAATGTTTATTTTACTTTTCGTACATTTTCATTGAATCTTTAAAACCAGGTGGGGAATGTGATTACACACTTGAACACAGATTGTGGAAGAAATACATCAAACAGTTGTATTCCTCTGTTGCCTATATTTATGAGAAATTCCTTTTTCTACTTTTTAAAAAGTGTACTTTCAGAGTATTTCTTTGCCTTTGTCTTAGATTGAACAAAAAAGACAGCTGACAGGAAAAGAGGGAAGAGAGAGAGGAGAGTTGGCAAGCAACACACATGTCGGTAAACCCAGTTTCATTGTTATCATAATAAAGTAATAAAGGATAAATTCCTTTTTCACTACTAAATAGACTTATTATTTTTCATAGCTTCAGACTCGGATTAACTCTTGTTGTAGCATTTGTAATTGTTGCTGTTGATGTTGCTGTTGATGTTGTGTATGGACATCATTGTGTTTGTGTGGTCAAGTTTCAGGTCGTCGTCTGATTTAACCTTTGAGGAGCACCTGACTCCCGTCTTTTATCAGGACTATTTATAATGGATTACAATTCACATCTAACAGTTCATGGCTTCATCCATCTTCATCCATCAGTGGTCAGTTGGGTTCAGCTTAAGGTCCATGCCTTAACCCCCGTGCTTCCTGCATCATGCTCCCTCCCTTCTGCATGCCAGACGGAGAGAGATAAATTCTAGTTTTATCCTGAATCCAGCCAAACACAAATACTGGACCCGCATACGCGGTGCTTTGGCTCCAGGTTTGGCAACAATCCAGATGAATTGTGAGAGAAACCACTCTTAAGCTGTTCAGATAGCCTGAATAGACAAGTATTGTTGTAGCAGAATGATTTGGAGTCCAGTTTGTTAGTGGTTTGCCCCTCTGTCAAGCTGAAGACACCAAAAAACATTTGCCACCCCCCGGTTTACTCTCTCGCCAGAAAATGAGAATACTTTGCCAAAATATGCAGCCATACTGAAATAATATTATTTTAACAAGATGTCCTCAGACATGTCTGTCTTTGTGCTCTTGTTGCTGCATTATTACCAGTTATCACACTTAATATATATAGTATTGGTTTATGTTGTTGGATTCAGGAGGAATTTATTGCAAAGAGGTGTTAATTACATAAATATAACAGATGTTAGGTGTCCTTTGTGGTGCAGCTCCCCTTCCATCTAATAACTGGGGCTCTGTTGGCTCTGTAATTAACATTGGCAGCCTTTTAGATTTACCCTGACAATTAGAGGACAGCATGGTTACTGTCCAATTTAGCCCCTGTTCTGTTCTCTCTGTCTGAATGTCCCGTCCCCCCCTGTTAGTGCTGTGGGCCCCTTTTTTTAGGGAGAAAAAAAAAAGCTTTAGTCAGCTACCGATTTGCGTTATTAATCTCAGGGCATCCTATCATATACTGGAAAAAGAAGAAATTAGGAACACGGCCAATCTGGGAAACAGATTTGCATGCTGTGTTTGAAAGAGCGGCAGAGAAAGGGAAGAAGCAGATGGTTCTGGAAGAGAGGGAGAGTTGTTGTGTGTGAAGAAGGAAAAGGGAGAGAGATGAAACATGTTAGTTAAAGTGTGTTTAATCTCTTCTTCACCTGATTCTAACATGAGTTAAGTTTCCTGTGAAAATGAGACTGTTTGTTTCTAAAGCAGGCCACCACAAGCCCTGCCAAATCCCCTTTCTCCCTTGGACCTCTCTCTCACTCTTTCTCTTCCTTTTTATTGTGTTTGTTATTTTATGGAGAGTTAGATGAGGTCCAGATTGCTGCTGCCAACTGAGACGCTCTCAGTTCACCTCCAGTTGCTCGCCTCTCCATTCATAAACAAATCACTCCAGCTTGGGACCTTTGAGCTGCTACCTAAGAACAACACACAGAATTCAATCTGTATTTTAGCGTTGTCTCGCTCTGCTTCTAGTTTTTCTCAGTTCACCCCTTTTATTTATGAAACGTCCCTCTTTCCATCACAGTTCCCTCCCTCCTCTCCCTCCCTCTTCACTCTTCTCCAGCTCCAGCAGAGCCAGACCACTCTCCTCTGTGTGAATATCTCAGGGAAGGAGTGTGCACGTCTCCATTGAGAGAACTTTTTTTTGTATTTGCAGCACTCTTTTGGAGCTGTGGCAGGCTTTTTCAGAGTGTGGGAGAGGAGAGGAGACCCCCATGCTGCTGTGATTTGACTAAACAAACAGCCAGGCCCAGAGCCGTACATCCTCCAGCGGACTCCCGGGGACAGCAGAGATTAACCTCACAGCCGTCAGACTGAACATCTGAGGGATCTATACATCTGAGGCAGCAGCTCCCGTAGAGAGAAGCGGCTGGAAGTCTCTCATCTGACTGCAGATAGAAGGGACAGACAGCTCGAGAGAAATCGAGAAGAAGGAAGATCCGTCTGCGCTTTCAGGATCACTCTGAAGGTAAGAGGTCCTACATCTCTGTCACTGTGACGGCTTTTACTTTTAGTCACGGCTGCTTAGCAGAAGTGAAGATATCCTGTTCCGAGTGGTAAAAATTCACTTAGCACAGACAGATTTTATTTTATAGCCGTCTGTCACAGAGCAGATGCATCTACAACTCTTAGCTCATATACTTTAAGCAGGGCTGAACTCAAATTTGCTTTTAAAACTTCTGCTGAACCAGCTTGTTTTTGTTGTCGAACGCTGGTGCTGGTTGCTGGTAGCTGGTATTGAGGTGGTAATGTGTCTGTGTCGGCGGTGTTTGTTGGCCACATACTCGGAATTGCACCCAGCAGGAATTACAATGTGAGCGAACAACCTGTTCAAACATCAACATGGTGATGACGTGCATCTCTGTACATAGACAGCCTTTTCACCCCTCATAGTGAAACTTTTACAATGTTTATTATCTCGCTGAGCGAATACGTTTGACAAGGGATCCCGGGGTGTCTCATGCACACACACACACTGGGCTTTACTGCACAAGCTGTTTGTATGCTCTCCATTTTGTGCCTCACTGCTAAAGGGCTTGTTTATACAGATCTCTTTAGTCACCCTGAGTGAACCAACGGTCCTCAATGCATAACCAACAGTCTCTCTCCTCCTGAATGACCCAAACAGAATCAATCTTCTCTGCATGCATAGTGAAGCTCATTGGAAAGGCATGGCAGTGAAATCAGACCTGGCATTAGTCACTGACACTAGCATCCTCTTGACCCACTTTAAGTTATAAACACATGTAACATGTAACACCAACTTGTGGACTCATGCCTTTTGTATGTGATTCTCCTATTAAACAGGAACACTGAGGAAGCTGGGCTGACGTTGGTTGACTCACCTCCTTCATTCATCACAGAAGAGAGTTTTACTACCTGGGGTTAGTTACATTATGTGATCTATTTCACGGCTGAGACACGTGCATGTCTTTTCACTGTCATCCACCGTATGTTCTGCACCTGAATCGCTGCTATGTATGGCTGCTGTGATGCTGCGGGTCGATAAGCCGCACATCCATCTTCTGTAACCTGATGACCTTCTTGATACGAGTGCATCTTCTTTGGCATCAGTTGGAACTCAAACAATTTCGGCATGTGTTTTGTTTTTGCTCCTCTCCTCCTCTGCAGTTAAGAATTTCCTTTTGAAGTTGTGGATCCTCTCCGGCTGTCTTGATTGGAGGTGGCTCGGTGGATATTTTGGTCCTGTCTTGAGCTGTTGTTGCAGATGTGTTGTTGGAAAATGACAAGCATGTTATGCTTTTACCATCAGCAGGATTTCTTTCATATCATTGTTTTACGATCTCTTGCGGAACATCTCATGTCAACAACGTCAAAACATTTACTGACACCAACATTGCAGCAAGTGAGGTTTGATTTGTCTCCTAACCACCGGGGATTTTCCTCACTGTGCGTCAGGCTCCTGGTATGTGGTGCAGCAGAGCTCTTCTCCCGGGCTCTGCTGCACTGCGGCCCCGTCGGCTCCATTCCGCTAGGCCAGACCTAATCCTTCGTCATCAGCTGTTTCCTGGCTCTCTGCGCTCACTGCATGCCATCCACACTGAGAAAATGTGCTTCACATTATGACCATGCGGACAACATGCCAGGAGTCTGATTCAGCTCACATGTGCTCCGGAGCGCTGATAGTTAATCGTATGATCGCAGCTGCAAGTTTTGAGACACATTGATCCCTTTCGGTCCTCCGGTTAGTTTCCCCCCATTAGCTGAACACACAGCTGTTCAACAAACTAGTGTGACACTATTTACATGTGACATCTTATCACATTATTATATTGATGAGCTTATCATATTTGTATTTATATTCAACAATAGTAGACTGTGACTCATCCCCTGGTGGTCATTTAATAGCTGATTCATAATTCATCACTGTTCTTCTGAACTGAGCTGTTGTTTCTGTTGTCAGTCTCAGGACCTGACAACTGGCCACTGCTTCTTTAATGCTGCACTTAGAGACATATTTCAAAGGTATCGCTTCAATGAAGAGCACTAAGTGTTGCTGCAACGCAGCATCCTGTATAGCTCAACGTCCATCTGGCCTCCCCTTCGTTCCCTCCTTCTTTCCCTCCCACCCGTGGCACAGAGCTGACAGGCAGCTGCACCACATCTTCAGGCAGACAGCACAGCCAATCCTGCAGGACAACCTGAGGACAAATGTTTTGTTTACGGGAATTAACACATAGAGTCATATAAAGTAAGTGCAGGTCTTATGGTTATGATTATTATTAACATTTATTTATTCGGCATACTTTCAAAATGAGTCCCCATAACATTTACTATGCTATTATTAGGAATTATTAATATATTATATCATGGCAGGAAGTGATATATCAAACTTTCTATTGGCGTGGATGAGGAACCCCTGGCCTCCTTCAGATGTTGACTCCATGGCTACGGCCCTGGGTGAAGGTGTACAGAGTTACTCAAATGAAAGAGGTTACCTCTTCCACTACTGGTATAAGGAGATAAAGGAAGATGTTGTTCTCTCTGAGTTCACTGCGTGAGGAAAAATACAGATTTTTACCAGGAGGTTTTTTTGGTCATCAGGTTTTTGAAAGCTCCACTTCTTTCCTCCGGAGTTTGTGCTGTAATCACGCCAACAGAAACATACTGCAGATGGTGATACAGTGAGAAATAGCCTGCTGCTTCTACAAGATAAGAATATACCACTTGATGGAAAATAGAGTAATTCTAATGTGTTTGTTACAGTAGCCTTTACATTAAATATTTAAAAAGCGCATTCATGTTCGTCGACACTCCTATTTGAAGAGGTTTTGAGTCCTCTGATTAAATGTTATAGTTGACAACTAAAGTTGCTAAAACTTTGCTAGAGCTGCCAAAACCACGATCAGAAATGATCTTTCAGATTGATGCTTCTCTGTCGCTGATATCCCTCCAACATGATCCTGTTTAGGGAAAAGAGAGGAATTTAAAGCCATTCAGCCTTAATTATGTTCAGCTGTTTCAGTTTCTTTCTGTTTGTGTGTGTGTGTGTGTGTGTGTGGGGAGGGGGGGGGTATTTGGGGGTGTTGGTGTTGCAAGAGCTGAGGGACTGGAAGCGTCCCCCGCCTCTCATGAGGCAGGTTTAGGGGATCACACCCTTCAGTCTTTGCGGGATGGCTGGTGGGGAAAGAGGCGGGAAGGCGGGATGTGTCACCATCCGGACGGGTTCAGAGGTCTTTGAGGAAAATCGTTGAAGGATTTCATGTTGCTTTTTCAAGCAACAACATCAAATATCCCTCTATACGGCTATGAGCACAAATATTTCGCATTGGCTTGTTATTACTGTTTTTTTTAATGATCATTTCACGCATTCCAACACTGTGCTGCATCTGATTGAAGGCCAAAGCACGAGAACATCTAGCCTGACAGGCGACAAAGATTTACTGCTCAAGAGAACAAAATTGCTGCTTTAGTTTTTATCCTAATGCTTTTTCCCTTCATTTAGGTTGCCAATGAGAAGATTAGGTCGTTAAACTCAAACTCAAACACCAGCCACATCTAAGGCCGTCATTCTTCAACTGTCAGTTTTACCCAGGAGCCGCCACCACTACAAACAGCACTTACAACTCAGTTTGAAAGAAAGCAAACCAAAATGCAGTTTCCCAAACATGTGTTGCCTCAGCATGAGTGCAGGGTCGCGTTGGTTGCTGAGGAAGGACCCCTCACCCCTCTGACTTCAAGATGAACTGAGAAAAACAAGAAATAACACTATGAGCAGATATATCATCATGTTTTCTTTTGCTGCTCCAGAATCTGATGATAGAAAACTCAGATGGCTGCTGTGTGTTCTGTTTTAAGCACTCGAGTTACATCATACACTCTTCTTTCCGCTGAGTCGGTCCTTTTTCCATTGTGTTACTGCTACGTCTTGTTTGGGGTCACTGCAAGTGAGACAAAGTACTGACAGACCAGTTTACGTCAGCCACTTCATATGTCTTAATAACAAATGTATGTCCGTCTCTGAACATTTACTTTAAGCCTCAATCTGTCCCAAGAACAGTGATGACAGAACATTGTTTTGTTTTTCCTGCCCCCAATTGAACTCATCAGCGTTTTGTTGCTGTACACTGACGGCCCAGAACCAGGACGCAGACTTTAGAGACTAGCTGGAGCATTTAACAGCTAAAGAGGCCAAAACAGAACCAAGAGTGGAGAGAATATTGGACTTACCCGCTTGCAGAGTCGTGCTTCTCCCTGTCTGCCATTGAAACTTTAGAAGGAGATCGATGTGTTTAGAATGTGAACATCACTTCACATATGGCACCAAGATCAGTTTAAAGATCTTTTCCACGCGTGTATTAAAGTAACATGATGAAGGTTTTGCTGAGCGACAGAGACCTCTTCTAGCACAAGTGGTAATTACAGAGCTGGTGCATTTAATGAAGTTAATATGAGAGTACTGCATTACGTATCACTAGTACTTATACTACAGTATTTGAAGGGGGAAGCAGTTTTGACACAAGAATAGGACAAAGAGTTTTAATGACATGTTTCGACATGAGGTTAAAAACTTTTTGTCCTGTAACATCCTTCGTGCTTACGGTTGATCTCCTTCCTGTGATGGTCAGACCAGTCGTGCCAGCGGCCACCAGCAGCTGCAAAAGCTGTGGCAGGTCAGTAACAACTGGAGCTCGCTGTCTCTCCAGCTGAACTCACAGCAGTAGTGTCATGAGGCTGTTTCTAACAGCTATCTAGATCTATCTATTGCTTTCTGCTCATAAGTAAGCAATTTATGAGTCATTATTACAGCTCAGTAAGCATGTTGGTGTTGGATGACGATGAGGCAGCCTGGGGTAGGAGCAGTGCATCGTGGGCCGGGACCAGAAGGTTTGTCTCTGGGGGGTTTCGGCTGTTCAAGACGAGTGATAAAAGTGGAGGTTTGTTTTAACAAAGACACACTGGGTCATTTTTTTCCCACAGAGCTTGCCAAACTCATGCTGTTCAGAAATACGTCAAGAAACCTCGACTTCCTTCTAAACAAGAAAAGGAGATGACGAGAATGGCATGTAGATTTATTCTGCAACAGCTATTCCAGTGACATTAATCAGTGCATGTCAAGATGAGATGTTTAGTCAGTGATAGGACTGCTTGCTTTGGAAAGATGTGACCACTGAATCGGAGACGTTTGTTTTCAGATCAAAACTTCCTCTGCACTAGACGAGTAAACATCTGTGATTTTAGACTGTGTGTGTGTGTGTGTGTGTGTGTCTCTGCCGTACGACTCCACAGACTCTGTGATGTGGTTTTTCCCATAAGTTGTATCTCGTATGTCTGCAGGCTCCCTGAGCTGTTTTTTCCAGTCTTGTGTTGAACTCTTGTTCAGATGCTTTGTCATGATTTGTCATTGGCCGAATTTGCATGTTGATTCTTTATTTTTCTTTTTTTCTTTTCTTTCTTTTCTCTGCTCTTTGTCCTCGGACTCCATCCTTTTCGTTTATTGGGTTTACACCTTTTCTGTGCAGCTTGTTATTTAGAGCAGTTTTCCTCTAAGTGCTGTTTGGTCCTCTTCTCATCGTGGTGTTTCTGGTTAGTGGTCCTGGCGGTCTGCTTTGTCATTGATGCATCAGTTGCTTACACCCACACAAGGTTGGAAAATTTTCCCGTACAGGAAGTCAGAGCCCCTCCAGCTGCACATCAGGAGGCTTTTTGGGAATGAAAACATACGCTTGGACAAGAAAATGAACATATTTCTTTTATTATACACCCACTTGACAATTTATATGGTACACCTAGATTAAAACAAATACAATGTAAAACAACAGCCCTTAATGGGGGCTAGGAACACCTCTTAGAATTACAGTACAGTTCAACAGCACCATTATTATAGATTAATAATGTTGATTATTAATTAATTAATTTCACACAAACGTTATCATCCTTTTGAAAGGATTTGTTGCAACGCTGTCGTGTTATACTGCAGTTATTTTGTATGTAGCTGTACCTAATATATTGGCTGGTTAGTGTAAATCATGCTTCATCTTTCGTGCATTTTTCCCTCAGGGACACAATCAAGCCAACTTTTGTGATTCGAGAAGCGTTTCCCACCTCATCACGCTCTGCTTTATCATTTCCAGATGTTTAAGTCCAACTTGCAACTACAGTATATATAGATGAACCCATGGGGCTGAGGGACTTCAGTTTACACACATGAGCTGTATCCTGAGGGTGTGCGTGGGCTGATTGCGTCCAGCTGAGGCTGATTTCAGCATTCTTCCTGTTAACTGGGGACACTTCAAGTGTAGTAGGGATGTTTATGACAAGCGAGAAGGGTTAATCCGCCGCCAAATTCCCAGCATCTCTGGGAAAGTCATAAAGTTGGATAACAGTTTATCCATCATGGCGATTACTGTGGCATCACTTACATAAATGATAGTTCTCAGTTCAGGCCTTCGTGATTACAGCGTGACTGAAGTATCCCATTTTGAAAGATTAAGAAGACAGCAATAAACATCTGTCTGAGAATAATGTTTTCACAGCCTTTAAGTCCCTCAAACTATGAGCAACTTGACCTGACGTGATTTAAGAATATTGTTGATGTTTCTGTGGCTCCAACAGAGGTCAGCTTTTTGTTTAGGGGCCAAACTGCTTCCAAGTCTGTTGTTGAGTGGGAGATAAAGCCACTCTCAGCAGATCCAATCATAGCATGCTTGATTCCTTCCTCAAACACAAAGACCCGACCAGGACAGTGGTTTCCAAAGAAGCTGCTACGTTTTGATCTAACGATCTGCAGTGCACTTCACATTTCTCCTCACTTAAGTGGAGACACTTATATACAGGATTAAACTCCTGCAGTTGCAGTTTGAGGCAGCCTACTGGCTCTATTTGGCCGTCTGATCCTAGTCAGCACATCCCACCTTGAGGGTCAGATTCCTTCTCAAAGTCCCCCACGGCCGATCGGTCAACAGACGATGGCATCGTGTTGCGGCAGCAAAACATTATTTTTCCGTCCTCTTTGACCCCAGAAAAGATTTGAGTGCAAATAGATGGTTGTTCTTCAAAGGAGGTTTTATGCTGTTTGATCACAGCTGTAAAGTCACACCTGCAGCAGCACGTACGGCTCGTTCCGGCCGGGCACTGGCAGATTTGTCCGTTGTCATACAGCCAAGTGACACACGTCTTCAGCTTGTGTCTCGTCTGACCACTCAAAGTCATCACCAACGACACTGAGGTTATTGGCACTTGTATGCATTGATGTATGGCTTCCTCGGGGCCCCCGGGGATCAGTGCAACCCCTCCGCTCTCGCCATCATCACCCGCCAGGTCCCAAGTGTATCAGCGGTCCTGGGAAAGTTCTAGAGATATAGTGTGGGAACGTGAACTGTACACAGTGACAGAAAGGGGGGAGAGGGGGAGAGGTTTGTTTGTGTGTGTGTGTGTGTGTGTGTGTGGGGGGGGGGGGGTTAAGTGGGGGGGGGGGGGGGGGGGGGTTTGGGGTTTTTTTTGCAGG
>CAAKHC010019289.1:53243-90480 GCA_901007825.1 Macroramphosus scolopax | reverse complement strand
CCACTGGGGCCCCCCCCCCCCCCCCCCCCCCTGCTCCAACCTAGGCCCAGTTTAAATCCAAACATTATAATTCAGATTATCAATTTAATACAACTGCTATTAAGGGAGATGCATGTGTTTTGCATAATTTCTGAAATCACACTGTATTTTTGTAACCATACGTAACAGTAGAAGCTGTGCACGGTGCTGTCGGTGCAGATTAATTTCCATCACCTGCTCCACTCTCAGGTTACACCAACATCTATAGTAAAAACCACAGAGGTGCTGAACCACCGGAGCAGCTTCAATGTGCATTATAAGTGTGTCTGGAACTCCACTGCAAGTATGAACAACATTCTTCCAGAAGATATTCCCTTATTTGGTGGTTTGATGATGGTGCTCATCCAACCACTCAGTGACCCCTCATGACCTCAGAATGTGGGCATTGTCATCCTAGCAACCCTATTATAATACCAGTTTATCAGTTTAAGACAAGATGGCGACCGGTGAAAAGTTTACATCGTTCCACGTTCAAGTCTCTGACCACTTTAACCAAGTTAAGGTGTTGTGCTTCTAATTAGGAGGACTCCTTCTTCTATAATACAACTAAAGCAATGTACAGAAGGTACGGAAAGTCAATGAGCTACATCCAATTATTGTAAAGCCCACTGGCTGCCTGTCAGTTCATACTCTAAAAATCTATTTTAAGTTCATGAATTAATTTACAGGCCCAGGCAGAGCCAGCTGCTCCACAATCCTCCTTCTTAGCACCTTCGCCTTGTAACCCCACACCTCTTCTAACGACATCGAACAGGTGAACTTTATTGTGAATCGTTTTCAGCTTTCCCTCTGATTTTATTGATTTCAATAAAACCTGCAAATACCTTCACATATTCTTCATTCATATGTGTAAACTGTTTAATGATTTTCCATTTGTTAAGTGTAACATACATTATTCACATCGTTTTATGTCTTCCTTAATTTTAGAGTTGCAGAAGGTCAGACTTGAAAAATTCAGGCCCTGTCTGACTGATAACTGAGATATTCATCTGCCGACGTTAATTAGTTAGAGACTCTTTGTAGTCGCACATCTCAGACACCGGTTCCTACGTTCTTTTCCATTCACAATAGATGAAGGGGAATTTTGAGTGGATTCTCAGAGTGAATGTGTAGCCCTTCAACCGAAAGTCAAAATCATTATTTTCCTTCGTCAGCCTGTTTGTCCACTGGCTCCAGGTAAAAGAGACAAGCTGTGCAAATGGTGTAAATCAGACATCAAAAGTATCTAATATCTATTTTGGCCTTAGTAAGGGTGATTAACTGATTTATATTTCAGCATCTACTTGTTCTCATTTTGTATTCTCCTTTGTTCCAGAGTGCATGCAGGGGTCTTCATGAACACAATATGCATTGATAAACATATCTGTGAATGCCACAGTTACTGTAAAAGTATGTGTTTGCACTCCTATGACTTCCTCACAGTCCATCAAACGAATATATTCAGTGTTGCGGAGACAACCGATTGTCCCTGCCTGCAGCCTCAGCAGCACATCTGCAACAAAAGGAAAGAACGAACGAGGAAGGTTTGATATATTCTCTCAATGAAAAGGTCAGAAGGCTCGACGCCGAAGGCTTTTCAAAGGGGACCGAGTAGCTGAAGTCCGCTAAAAGCCAAAGATTTGAGTTGTTGGCTGTCAGCTCTATGAAACAATAAGCAGACCTGCTCCCTGCGGTGCTCCACTCTTCTCCTTTGACCCAACACAACCAGACACATTCGTGTTTAAAGCCCGTATATGATTACCTCTGCTGGTATTGTGATCTATAAAAGACCAGTCACTGTTGCTGAGGAGGCTGTAAATACGTGTCATCTCGGCATTAGATTCACTGGACCCGATACTTTATCACAGGACAGAGAAAAACATATAATTACATTTCTTACCCTGTGAGTCACAGCTAGTTCATCTATAACAGCGGCAGACTATAAATGTCTAAATGTCATTTTGCCATAGTCTTAGGGATTTATGATCTGCCTTGCTCAGTGCCGGAGAATGAAACTATGGAAAGAGGCGAGGAACGGTCTTTTGGGTGAAACTAATCACATTTTTCCCGCTGAAGCAGAGCACGCCGTTGCTTTGTATGCTGAATTTACTTTGTTTTATGAGCCAACAGACAATCTGTGCACTAACAGCTGTCATATATGAGGTCGGTCAAATGCTGATTTTAAAATGCACCCCCCCCCGAAAAAAAAACACACGGTCACATTTAGTATGTGTCCCACATTTTGCACCATATTACTATCAATTTAAATTAAACTTTAACTGCACACTCCTCCCATCTCTTGCTCGTGTCCTGTTCACCCAACTCACCGGTGCCTTTATGTAACGTCACAAACTACGATCACTTGAAATGCAATCAGTGCTGCAACTTTAAATTTAGCTTGGACGCATACCAACAATTTATGCCCCGTGCAGCCAAGAGCTCAGAGACTCTAAGCATGCCATTATGTTTGTGAAAAATCACTTGCACTGCTGTTCAAGTGAAGTCAGAAATATTCCGGACAGTCTGCTGTGAAATAACGACGGAATTCCAACAAATAAAATAATACTGTTATTATGAGCCATTTCCTCCACCACAGGTCACGTCATCAGGAAAGAGGCAGATATTCAGGGAGGTGTTTCTCTGTCGGCTGTTTTTATTACGTTTTCACCATGAAATAAGGAAACAAAATGGGTTGTGTCTAATATTAAAAATGTTTTAGCATTTATTTGAGGAAGTGTGAGGACTGCTCCGTATCAGATGGTCCGTACAGCCATTTGTATTTCCAATATGGCAGCAACAGCATCAAAAGAGGAAGCTGTGAAGACATGAAAAGACGATGCACCTGAACTGTTGATGCCTCACAGAAGGGCAACAGCGGACAATCCCACTTTCCTTCTCTCAGTGGAAGTACGACTAAAGCCGCTGTCTCTGCCGTCTTTCCGAACCCACGACAAACATTCATTCTCTGGCTGCCACATTAATGCAGCTTTCAATGATCAGAAGATAAAACTGATCTGGCAATTTTCCCTCGATAAACTGTGGTTGAGAAGTAATCAACCTTATAAGCCTGTAACGTCAGTAGATGATTTCTTGACTGCCGCATCGTCTCACTGAGATGATCTCAATGATAATCAGACACATTTTCATTCTACAGGAGCACGTCTAGGAGATCGTATCATAACACGCTAATGGAATCACAATCATACCTAATGATCAAAGTATTTCAGAAAGCGTTCAAGAAGAATCTCAGGCAGCAATTTCAGTTAAAGAGAAACCCTCAGTGTCAGTGAAGAAACTTTAATAATCTTACAGTTTAAATGGTTAAATATAGCGGTGAAGAACAACACATCTTCTTGTTGTTGCTGTGGAAACAGAGCAGACTTGTGTCTTTATCGCTGTGTGCTTCCTATTTACGAAGTCCTCTTGTGTTAAAAATGTATGTGAAAGAGTCTTTTCACTAATCAGTTGGGGAAGCGTGTGCGCACACGTGTGTGTGTGTGTGGGGGGGGGGGGATGCAGAAAATGAAAACTACTACAACTGCTGCTAGACAGGCGGCTGGAGATGAATGAGATGTCTCAATTACTGTACCAAGCTGGGTGCAAAGCCTGCACATTCTCCCACATCTGCCAATGTTTGCCAACGTGCATTTCTCTCATCCTCCGTCTCTGCGTCTCTGCTTTTATTCCTCCTTTCGTTCTTCCATTTTATTCCCTCGTTTTATTTCCCTGCAAAATGCTCGGATGAATAAAAGCTTTTGATTGCAGCTCACTCTGCAGGGTACGTGCAGCAATTTAGTGGCGTGCATGCGTAAGCTTGCTTGTTTGGGATAGAACTCGCTATGAAGCTCACAGTGTGTAAAACACTGACAGCAATATCAAGTCCTCAGAGACCAGAACATGTCTGCAGCGGTGGTGACATTTACACTATTCTCATGCTGCTTATTTGGTGAGCTGCAATGTCTAAGCAGTCCACACTGAATCAGTGTGTCTGTGAGAACTCCCTTCTTGTTTCCTAGAGGAAAGATCCATGCGTACATTTCATAGTGAACATTTATTGACACCGTTTTTATCATCTTCTTCCGAGATGTTGCACGTCTCCTTTGCCCGCCCTCTGAATATTCATGGACACGTGAAGAGCTCTGTGCATGTGGGCTAATGAATAACCGAGATGGGAGTTCATAAGTAGCCCAGTTGGCACAGACGGGATGTCTTTGAATGGCAGAGTAGTTACTGAGTGTGTGCCACGAATTACTCTCAGCGACTGCGTAGTACAACAACATCACCTACTGTGATTCCCTCGACCTCAGAGCGCCGGTTTATTTTAACAGGATCTGTTCACAGTACAACCGGACACTTGTCGAACTAGTTCAGGCCGAGGACGCAACCTTCAGAGACGGACAGTGTACCTTTTCTTTTACACCAGCACACACTCACACTCCGGTGCACAAACATGGAGTGTCTTTACGTATGCACAAGAAGCGAGAAAGTACATTTTAGTTCAAATCCAAATGTAAACATTGAAAATCAACTATGCTCATCTCATCCTGAGCAGCAGCAGGTTTAATATTAAAGTATGAAATTACATTAACTGTAAAACAATCCGTCTTTCTTAATGCAGCAGGCCGGACACATGGAAGTATCTTTGAGGTTCCAGGAACATAAGATGGAGGAAGAAATAAGATCCTTGAATCAAACAGAACTAATAACTCTATTTTGTAGCCTGAGGAGAGGAGATTAATACAAGTGGAGCCTCTGGAGAGTTGATGAGTTGCAGGAGTTCAGATTAACCTACAGGTGGCCAAAGGACGATTAATACACGTCATATTATCATAAATCCATCCGCGCAGTAAAAAGCACTGTATTGGCAATCATATGAAATTACAAGCTGATTTGAATCTCTGTTCAACAAACACCTGCAAGATTAAAAGCTTAAAAATATACGAGGTAATCGAGAGATTTCATATATGGAGCAAAGCTTTCAATAAACCTAATTTTACTGGTAAGAAGTCCTTTTCTATCAGTGAATGATGTGACTTGTGGATTTGCCTCGGTTGTTAGACAGTCGCTCTCTTTCTCTCTGTCACTGTCCCATCAATAGAAACAGTGTTCTGGTCTTTCCACAGAGCCCAACAAGTTGTTTCTCCCAGACAGCAGCCTTTTGCATGCACCATGCACACGACTCCATAGAGAGTCGCACTCAGAGAAGGAGGTGCGGAAAGTCACAAATACACACTGTTTATTCACACCGGCAGACAGACTGCCCACATTGTTTGTCTGTGACCTTTAACCTTTTGTTCCCGCGGGGGCGGAAGAGGTCACGCTTCAGGATCAGTGACATAACATGTCAATGCACGAGTCCTCTCCTCTTTTATGTAATAGTTCAAAAACGGGTCCGTCTCTGATGAAGGTCGAGCACACTGATGTGGAAGCATCAAACGGTGTCCGGAACCATGTGAGGTTGAGCTTGTATCGGTTGTATTAGGAGTAGAATGACTCCCGACATCGAACGCTTCAGGACGCCTGCCAGGATATCATCGTCTCTTCATGGTCAGTTCCAAGGTTGGTAATTCTTTACAGTAATGGCATCAGAAGCGTGACCATCCGACACCCATCACGGTCGACAGTATATCACAGCAGGAGCACAGTGAAACATGCTCTGAGACGAGAATCTGGATGAGTCTGCATGCTGCTGGTGTGTTTATCTGCCCTCCTGTGTGCATCTACACAGAAGTAACATGACAGCTTAGTGTAACAACACAACCTCGTGCTCTCGGACGTTGCCATTGATGTTGCATTTCTCTGGTGTCGGCTCCGGACGTAATTCACTCTGCAGCTTTTGTTTGGTCGTCCATGATTCGTGCAATAAACCTTTTTAAAATATTTTAGTATTAGGCTCTTTTTTTTAATGTCAGTGTCATGTTACATGCATTGACACGATTGTCAGCCATCATAACGTTATAAATTATTCTGTAACTGCAGCAGTAGATTTCATAAACTGTATTTGCAGACACAAATAAAGTTTTACATTGTATTTCAAACTTACTTTGATTGATGGCATCCACATGTTATAATATGCAGTAGTTGGGGTGTTACATGTTTAATCTGGTCTTCCCCTGCCATCCATTGTAGAGATGGACACACTGTCGGTGATAATAAGCATAATAAAATATGATGTTTTAATGCATCCATTTCTTATTTTGTTGTCAGTGTAGTTGACCAGGATGCTGTCTGATCCCCCTGCTCAGGGTTTGAATCCCACTGTTGCACTGCTCACCCACAGATTCATCCATTTAATATTTAATGAACTGGTGTAAGGCAAAAAAATAAAAGTAGGTCGATGGTGAGCAGCACCGAGGCCAGTAACAGGTTAAAAGAAGGGAGGTCATTCGTGGTGCCTGGTCAGACACTGATAGGTCACTGCTCAGTGGTCTGCTCTCTGCGGCTTTCATCCGTGAAGGAACAAGCAGCGGGTCTCCGCCTCCGAGATGCACCGATTTAAGAATGTTATTCTGCCGGTCGGGCAGACGAAGCGGCCGAGTTCTCCTACCTGCAGGCATGGATGAGCCCCGTCCGTGAAGTCAACCACGACATCGGTGGTGGACAAAACTTTGTGGAAGTTTCAAGGTAAAAAAAAACGCAGCTCAAGGACACAACATGACAGACTCGTCGGGGCTGTCAGATCTGTTCAGGAATCTTTGCTGCGCTGTCAGTCCGAGATCGGAAACAGCTGTTTTAAAGCGAGTGGTTGAAGTGAGTTAAACATCGGGGTGTTGGAGAAACACATCCCGGCCTGGTGAGACCCAGAACATGCAGAGATACTGGCTGTAGTCTCCTGCGTCGTTGTGAGCTCTTGCACTTGCTGGTTGCTGGTCTGGGACACATGCTGCTGTAACTTTATTAACTTGCAGTGGCTCCATATCTGCTGCAGGGATCAGATACTGTCAGATCATTAGGCTGCTGGATGGACTGCAGGGACGGAGCCATGGGGCTGAAGTTGGGGGGTCTGCTGGGGGGGGTGGTCGGGCCCCCGACAAACTAACATGTCAAATCTCATGTCATGATATTAGTTTAATATTTAACGCATGGGATCAACTTGTTATTCATTTTTCAGCTTAGGTAACGTTAGTGATGGTTGATGGATGAGTTATATGTTTGGTGTTTCTGTTACGATTTTGGATGTGTCTACTTCTTAGTTACATATGTCTCGTCTGTAAAGTCAGAGTGACTTTAATCCAAAGTATTATTTAGTTTTTTGGTATTGTAGTAAGTTCTATATGGGATTTTCCTCATAAAGCCAAATCATAAGGCTACATGGGATGCTGACGTAATGCATGAGTTACGATTCATTAATTACACAGGATGACCGACTAGTTATCTCGGTGTCATTTCAGCCATTAATTGATATACGATCAAATTAGCTGTATTCTTCTAAATAAAAGTTTATTTTATGACCATGTACATGCTCGGTCTGTGTGATAATATCAATATTTAATTTTCCTATGAATATAGACCAGATGATATACTGCTAATGGTAAATAACAACTAAAGATCACTGTGTTGTAAATGTGACAAAAGCTACTTTTTAATCAGAGAGGCTGAGCAGTCCTGAAACACACTGCGGTCATAAATCACATAATAAATGTGAATAAACATTCCTTAACTGATGATCTGTTGAACTAAAGTCATAGTGATTTGAGTATTTGTTAATGATGAGCAACAGGACCTCATCATACATTCTGTATTAATTATTACATGAAATAATCAAGTCGTGCATTACTGAAGCGTCACACAGGTACATCAATTATGCCCTGATTATAAGGTATTACATTGTTTTCTATGTAGCTACTTCAAGTCCTTTACTCAGCATCGATTAGGCTGACAAGAAGAAAACAGGGATGCCGTGTCTTCCTCCACAACTCTGATACATATTTGCCACTTGTAAAACAAAAGATTTCCCTTGTTCAGTGTTTCATCTTAACTTTGTTGTTGTTTTTATATTCTCTCACAAGTTTAATTTCATGCAACATGTTTTAATCTGTGTTGTTTTTGTGCTTCAGCCAGGACTTTTGGGAACTGCTGACTTTTTATTTTAGTAGCTCGGAAGCCTATTTTAGTACTAAGTTACTTGATACACAAACAAACCCTCAGTGTATACAGTGAGGGTTACCCTACGTAAGCAACATATTTTGTGATTGAATTAACAGTAAGAAACAAAAGCAGCTCAAAACAAGCTCTGATTCGTACGTTTCTCCTTTCAAGACAAAAGTCTACATAAACATTATGTGTGGGATATTGTGTTAGACGTATTATTGATTGGCTGTTGTTTAAAACTGTTGTCTGCTGATGCGGCTGTCTGGAGGAAAACTCCTCAGGGAGGCTCAAAGTGAATCTGGTCCATTCAGTAGGTGTGTGAAGGTGCGTTGTGATTTAATTAGTGAGGTGTACACTCACATGAACATGGAAATACTCTTCTTTATGTATATAAATGTACGTAGTAGCAAAGTTCATAGCAACAGAATTACTTTCCTTTAACTTGTGTTGGTGTGAAAAGGCCTGCAGCTCGGTAGGAGCGATACAATAAGAGCATTTAGCCATCTTACTGTAGCCAGCTCTCTCTGAATGAGACCACTTTGAATTCATCTCACAGTCTTAAGTCTGCCAGTTTCCGACAGCCTCTCTTCTCTCAGCTGTTCGTGACTGTCAGGCCTGGGAAAATGCCTCTTAACCTCACAGGAAATGACAGTTGGTTAAACAGACTTGCGCTTTCTCAGTTGTCAGTGGTGAATGTGTCTTTATAGGTTGTCCTCATTTCACAGGTTTTTTTTAAAAAACATCCACTTCTGAATCATGTCGTTTCCTTCGTTGAGTTGTGTGTTATAACTGCCACTCTATCTATTCAGGCTTAGACTTCTCGTAAGTAACATTCAAATCTTATCATCTCGGCCATCAACCTATATAGACTTTATTATTATAAGGTTTCTATAATTGTGTATTTCCAGTTTAAATAGTTAGTTAATTTCCCTGAAAGTTTCGTACGCATGTACAAGGAAAGGGGAAGTTTTTTTATTTCAGTCCTGGCTCATTGTTTTAGATGTGTATATTCTGGTTTGGGTATTAATGGAACTGACGTCATTTGAAATGTCTGTTCAGTCTGGAGGTTTTCTATATCGTCATCTCACTGAGATCTGGAGAATATGTGGGTTGTGTGGGTTGTGTTTTTTCCCGATAATCATTCTGTGCTTGGAGATTTTTTGACATGATACTTGTAACCCAGATGCCATAATAAATGCCCTTTTGCACACAGATTCACCGACACAACTTAACGTTTACAGAGAGCAGCGCCTGTGAAACCGTCGCAGGGACAGAACAGATTGACTTTACTCGACTTTGCTCTTAAAAAGTAAAGACGTTTTTTTATGAGTTCAAAAAACAATGCTTAAGGCAACAAAAAAAAACAATTATGAAACTCGCACTCACACAAAGAGATGTGAAGGAACTCAAACCGCCGTCTCCCTCTGATAAATCCATTGTTGTCGGTCCGATCCACTGCTCCAACCTGCTGCCCTAATAGCTACATAGATACATCATCAAAGTACAGCCTCGACACTTGTAAAGACATATTTTGTGTTGAAAAAATGCTGACATACAGTGCATGTCCATGTTTTGCAGAAATGTACAAGTACAGCACTGTAGCGGCTAATTGATTGTAATATGTGCAGGTGTGTACTTCAGTGTATTCCAAGATAAGCCTGCCGATGGATTCACAATATGAGAACTAGGACAGATTGAATGTGTTTTACAGGAAGTGCAGTGTTGGTACGACCTGATTAATATCCACAGTTACAACGCTCATAACAACACTGTGGCTGTGAGAGGCCGTAAAGCTAAGACAGATCTTAATATCTTGTCAGTGTTTCATAACTAACATCTCTTAATTGTTGCCATAGGGGTTGAAATCGAATTGACCCAATCTGACCCAGACAAACATCCTGGTCTCACAGGTTTAAACACCATTAAAAAAATATTACTGGCTTCGTGTTTCATGCAGAATCCAAAGCTCGTGGAACAATTTGTCTCTCATTTACCTCCCGTTTCCCTTTAGACCTTCTTTGTTCTGTGAGACAATCATGAAGAAAACTTTAACCTGGCAGAATGTGTCAATTGGACGAAACACCAAGTGAGAAATAAAACGTATATACACTGTAAATATTCAATATTATTACTCATTAAGATTTTTTCACATGCAACAGTCTGCCAAGTCTGATCAGCGCTGTGCAGTTGACATCATCACGCCGGGGGCAACCACTCAATCAAAGCACAAGTCTTTAGAAACTGATGAAATTCATGCAGTCAAATTATTATTTTTAATTCATTTTCATCATAGCTTTGATCTGTATTTTAATTCAACTGGGTTCTCACTTCAGCCTCACATGATACTGCGTAGTTTCACGTCTCACCAAAGAACTGTGCCTGTTTCCATAGTGTAGCACAGTTATTTTTAGAACGCAGGGATATTAAATAAGAGATGAAAGCTTGCGTTGTGATCACAACAGCAAATCTCTGACATAGACCAAAGAGAAGGAAGCAGCCTTTTATATGATAAGAACGGCGTTACACAGATTGCCCACCAGTTAGGATTACGAGGGAGGCATTTTGGGCACCATCATAATACATAAAACTTATCACAAGAAAGCTTCGGGTTAGTCTTTCAGGTTTTTATTTGGGCATGTTTGTGAAGAGAATAAAAAGATGGCTCACGACTAGAGATAATCACACTTCTGTATTTATATTTACAATGAAGCCAATTTACATTTAATCGTTTTCCTGGTGGGTGAACTGCATAAGCAGCATAGTAGGACTCCAGTATGAACAATGTGTTCCTTCATTCTGTTTTACCGGGAGTCAGAGGGAAGCCTCTCTGGACGGCTACGAGGATTTATAAAGTAGATCAGCGCAGGAAAGGGTAAGATGAGGTGGGGCTTGTTACATGAGCAGGGTGTCTGTAATCACAGCTTTACCGTGTGAGTGGTATTTACCAACCACCCCACCAACAGCGGCACGATAACACACTGCAATCCTGCGTTGCATGACTCACTCCAGAATAAATACTCTGTCTTAAGGTTTTATACGGGCGGCTTGGTTTTTTAGTACGGGCCCCACATTTAGCACATTAATAGCATCATGCATTTGGAGGAGAACATTACGCAAGCTGTAAATATTTTATGTGGACATTTTTTCATCTGGTCCATTTTTCATTTATTTGCCTTGAAGGTCACTCGCCAGTTTCTTTCTGTGGATGCATCTAAGTTGCATATATTTCTGTTTGTTATTAACTATAAATGTTAATTTGCTGCGGCGAAAGATTCTGGTGTGTAAGGAGTTTTGGATTGGACATATGAGTTGGGTTTTACTCGTGGTGCTGTTGGGTGGTCGCCCCGGGGCACTTTCCCGTCTTCTATAAGCTGATAAGTCACAGACCCCTGCTGCTGTGATTCCATCGTAAACTCTGCTTCAGCCCTACAACCAACTCTCCATTACTCTCCATCAGTGCTGCTCCCTTCCTTATTTTGCCAATAACATTTTGTCTGAGCTTCAAAAAGACAAGAAAATGACTCCTATCACACTCCTCCAGTCATTAAAACAGAGCTCCGCCTACATGGATATGACAGAATGCCCTCGAATTCCTCGCAGTGTCACGGCTGCAATTAGCCCTTCATGCTTTAATCATTACATTTTACAGTTAACGTCACTTAGTAGTTACATGCATGAATGATTTACTGATTTAAAGGGACATTTCCTGGTTGACCCTGTGAAAAATTCTGAGATTTCTAGATTTTGCAAGTGTTTTTACCAGAAGCTTCAATAAAAGTAGTTCTTTCTGTAATTAATCCACTATGAGACAAAGGTTTCCCCACCTTTGGATGTTGTTGGTCCCCTTGAAGGATTCTTTCTGCGAATCAGAGCAGTTTACGCTGCATGTTTTTCCATGAGTTTAGTCAGTATTAGCATGCCTCTGTAATCTGCCCACTGTCTTTGACACGGTGCTGACAGACACACGCTGCTAAGAATAGAGCGGCGGTGAACAATAGCGCTGAACTTTGATAGTCCGTAATGACCCGTGAAAGACAAGCAATCACATGGTTGTTCTGGGCCATGTCGCCACCACGGTGATGGAAAACTGTGATCTCCGCCTCAGCTGTAACAGCAAAGCGCCTCTGTGGTAGGTCCATCTGTTGACTGCACTAATGCACGCATGGTGAATGCACGGGAGAGACAGCTCGACCATTAGACGTCCTCCTGCTGTGCACTCTATTCCTTCACATTATTATGGAATACTCACACTGCACAGGTGTGCAGTCTCCAGCCAGTTTGTGAAAGTGCTTCTTCCTTTCCTAACACAAAAAATACTAATCTGTTCATTAAATCTAAAAATATCTCCACGGGATCACCTTGATTCAGCACCTCACTTAATTCTTGCCTGCATGCTGAACCGTTACATCACCTGCCCAGCTGAGAAGAGAGATGCCAGAGTGTGACCCGAGGCGACGAGGAACGTGTGAAACTTTACTGAGACACGTTGTCTTGTCATGGTTAATTCATGATGTTTCCCTGCTTCCCCGCCTCCGGGTCACAGAGGGTGTGTGGCTGATGTGTTTGTGAGTGTGCATTTGCCTCGGTTCAAGACAGTGCCGTGATGGAGTGTGCATAAATGATAGAGAGTGTGTTACGCAGTGACTTCCCTTTTCCCTTAAAAGGGAAAAAGAGGTTAATTCCCTCTAATGCATACGGTCCTATAATTGGTTCATTCCTGATAATTGACATTATTGATTCTAGTTTTGTTTGCTTCTTTTGATAATTGTACATAGATACATAAGTTTTGAAACTCAGGTTGGATTTTGATTGAGATTTCATTCTGTAGACAATCTGGATTATTTGAACAAGCTCACATCACATTTCCCAGTCAAATCATAGACATATACACTGATAGTCACACGTGGGAGTTCACCAAGAGGGAAGCTGAAACATATCGATTGCCCCCTGGGTGATGCTGGTTGCATAAATCCGACCCCCTCCCTCTTAGCGAATGGGACCGTTTCTTCCTAAAGATGGTTTCTAATCCAAATCAGCAGGGACAAGGAAATGCTAACTTCCTTAGCGTGAGCCGGAGGGTGAAACTCTTAATTTATCGATTGAAATTGATGAATTGTCACGTAATATTTCTTTTTACCAGGAATAGAAATTCAAGTCTGCAGTAAAAGTATGCACGGCTTCATGCTTGCATAATCCAAAAGAACCTGCAACATTTGACTGGCTATCGCTAATGCACTGATAGCAAGTGTTTGAATACACAGCTTTATTTACAGAGCCTCACACTGAATCATAAAAATAAGCTACACTCTACTCAGGCTATTTGTCTTCCCGGCATGTTCCTGCAGGGAGAAGGAGCCTTAGCCACGACGCATCTGTCAAAACCAATGAACTGAATCTGCACGCTGTCATGTCTTAAATTATATTTTGATTGCTGCAGATAATTGTCAGCGCTGAAAAACAAGAAGGATGGTAGGCAGCCATTATAGAAGCACTGGTGCACTTCCTACTTTTCCCAATCAAAACATTTGCAAGCTTATATTTTAATGTCAATGTGACTTATAGTGAAGATCAACTCCCCATTATTGGTGTTCACCAGCTTTCCTCAATGATACCCCTTAAGTTGTTGCATTCAATGAATGTTCCACAATTTATTTCAGCTAAGCAAAGAAAAAAATATCTATTTTGGTCTCATTACAGTCAAGTTTCAAAAATAACAGTTTTATAATAACTTCAGCTGACTGGATGCGGCTTTAAAAGCCTCTGACAGAAACCTCGGATTAACTTTTATTGGCCTTAAAGTACAATCTGTGGTCCACTGGATCATCTCTGAGTGAGGCCTTTTCTTACAAGTGAACTGAGTCAGCAACAAATATTATGTTACAGTAGCAGAAACCACATGCACATTCCTCCAGGTACCAATTCAATTCCACGAGCCCTCACCAGCTTCTATAGAAGAGATCTCTTCTGTTCAGCTTCTTCTTCCTCGGGCACGTCTTGTCTTTTCTGTTTGATGTTATAGACCTGACTCATTTTGAAATCATCCACAATGAGGGGAAATAGATTTTAATTATCATTAGAAGTTCTGTTATTGCCTGTATTGTATTCCTAGTCAGACGAGGCTGTATCTCAGTAATCTCGGTTCCCTTTCTATTTATGTCTCATATCATTGACGCCCAGCTGAGGAAGCCATGTGTGCAGAACGATGATTCTAGTGAGCCTAATAGCGGAGCCTGTGAGATATACGCAGAAGGTTGTATTTACTGTTGACTTTACTGTGGTTTCATTTGTATGTCTCACTCGATACTGATGGCACATTTTGTCTTCACTGTAGCCGTCCTCCTGGGTTCCCTTTGACCCACACATCAGCTTCCATTGTGTACAGGAGCAGTGTTTCAATGAGGTTGGATGCTGTTTAAAGTTCTGTGATACACTTTGCTGACCTTTTTGGGACTAAAGGTGCAAAGGAGTGATACATTTGTGCTGGTGCACGGTGGTGGATATAGACAGTGTATATTTAATAGATCAGAATGTGGCCGAGTGTGAGGAGTGTTTATTGGTACATCCCATCTTTAGCGCTGCCTGCCTTTTTTTCTTTTTTTTTTTTGCGATTGGTTGTAATAGTATCTGCCTGTGTCAGTATGTGCATGTATTGTAGTCTACCTGCCTTTTTATTACCTGCCTATGTGTGTGTGTTTGTGTGTGTGGGTGTGTGGCAGCTTAACTTTAGTCATCATCACCCTCAGCCTTGCCTGAACCTTGCAGTCCTATCACCTCCCTTTTAACTTCTAGGCCGTAACTGCCTGGAGAAGAGGACAACCTGGGGCACAAGATGGACTTCAACCTCCGTTATTGGAACAGCCGCAGCTGATGGTGTCCTCCTTTGCTGCAGCATCATCAGAATGAGCACTCAGTGACAAAGAAAAATGACCTCAGCCTTTACACATCAGCATATTTATTCAAAGACCGACAGTCGATGCCTTCCTCTTTAGTATTATCTATAGCAGCTATGTTAACAGCGTTGGCAGCTCGGACAGGAACATAGCCAGTGTGTAAATGACTGTGTGTAACTTGGCCTGCAAGGAGGGCCAGCAAAGGAGTTGTATTACACTCACTGACAGGCCTTATACATGTTTCATCTGCTGCTCTCCGAACAGAAGCCCCCTTTGTTATCTAATCCAGCCTTCTCCTTCCAGCCTGAGGGACTGAGTTTACTGCCACCAGACTGCTCTTCAGTCCGTCAGCCAGCAACTGAACTGATACATATCAACCAACAGCCGAGAAGCAGCAGAAGGTCTGATGTCTGATTGAAGACATCTGCTATCAAGACTTGTCGGCCAGTCGTTCAGTCCAAAGGCTGTAATGTGACGAGGGCTTTAATATGTCCCTGAAGGACTGAGGGGGCGGTTCCACCAAAGATATTTGAGGATCTAAATCGTACCTCCTCTCTTCAGCACTCAACCTCTTAGCCTTCAGAAAGTTGCTGAGTTGCAAACTTGACTTGCATTTTAGAGGGATATTCAGGACCATGAGCGACACTCTCAGACCCCCATCGCTTCAGGTGAGCGTCCCAAATGATGCTCCAGTCTACTCAGACGGGGGAAACCACACTGTGTCAGATTGCTCCATGAGATCGAGCTCCTCGACCCCGACCCTCCGCCGCAAGCGCATCAAGATGCGCCGCATGAGGAACGTACCCAGCGAGAGGGAGCTCGAAAGGGGGCGGCTGACTGCCGGGAACCTCACTGACCGATCTCGCTCGGGCTCCAAGGAGTATCTTCAGCTGCCTTCCATTGAGATCACGCCATCCAGCGATGAAGATGCCTCCTCCTGGTCCCGCTGCTCCACGCCCAGCGCCTCTCCGAGACGCAAACGTTTCCTGTTGAGGAAGTGGCTGAAAATCAGAGAGAAGAAGGAACAAGGAAGTGAGAGCAGGTTGGTATGGGCCTTCCCTACTTCACTCCCCCTATTCCTCTCTCCTCCCCACATCCTCCCTTCTTCATGCTGCTTCAAAGCTCCTGCTGCTGCACTAACGTGTTGTATCACTAACTCATTCAGAGATCAGCTCTTAGCATGTCGACTCTGATCCTTTAGAAGATAAACATTTACACTTCACTCATTCTGGACTTCTGTCTCGCTGGAGGGTTTCTTCTCATCTTTCTGAGTTTGATGCTGGTTGAACAGCAAAGACTGCACACACACACCAGCACGAGAAATAGTTATTGACGGATTTCCAGGCACTGTTCTTCACAATCTTGTGTTCAGCGCAAAGCATTTATAAAACAGTTGGAAGCCTGCGTGTAAGCTTGTAACTGCAGTATTATGCATGTGCAATGATTTCAGACCTGTGGTGTTGCATGTTTCAGGTCATTTTGAAAACAGTGAGGGGGGGCGAGATTTGCTTGGGTGAAGAAAACAGGTTGTTTCCAGAAACAGCATGCTGTCTTTGAAACCATAACTATTACTACTATACACCCTGAGGCCTGTCTGAAGACAGGGCTTCATGACAAGTGCTGTTCAACATCCACTCAGAGGGCAGAACTCTGACCAGGTGTCCCCGAAAATATCATGTTCATCTTGGGAGTGCACAAAGGGCTTAGAAAGTAGGGTCGTCTGCAACATGGAAGGTCGCCCTGATAGCAGTGGAAGGAGAAAGGTCAGGAGGTTAATTAGTTGTCTTCCTCTTTGATGCCTGGTTGTTCGATACACATCCACCCGAGATAAAGATTGTGAGGGTGACGGTGATGAATGATCACAAAGTCAATCAAGTAACTGGACGTGATGACCTAATCTCTGAGGTAATTTATCTCAGATTGAGGAAATATTCTAACAAGTTACAACAGTTACTGATAACGCAAGATAAAAGGAACTCAGATAAATAGATCTAAAAATGTTTAATATAATGAGAATCAATGGAAAACAGAAGCTAAGAACAAAACTTGCTTTTGGAAATAAAGCACTAGAATTCCTCCTGAAATAGCTCGTCATTACATCTGGATGGATGGCTGCAATATTTGAAGTTCTCTACGTTGGAACTACACTCTCTTACATGTTCAGTTATTTAAGGTGATGCATGTAATGTCTGGCAGTTATTTCTCCCGGTGGTTTGTCTCCTGTCCTCACTGCACCCTCAGAGGCCAGTTACCTGATGACAAACAGGAGCAGGCTCGTTACTCACTCCATCAATGCGTTGTTTTTCTCTGAGTTGAGGACTTTTTCTCTCCAGAGGCACGAGCACATAACCCTGAGAGGTCATTATATCCTGCACCCCTAGAGGAGAGCTCTCTCTCTCTCTCTCTCTCTCTCTCTAAAGGTGTAAATATTCTGCTTTTAACATGTGTTTTCCTGCTTACTATGATACTGATGCATTAAGACATGATTGCTTCTTCTCAATCTGCTCCTGCCTAAAGGCCGTACAGACGCAAGTAAATAATCCAGATCTTAATGTTTAGCTGCACTTAATTATTGATGAAGCAGGACAAACAGGTTTTGTCAGGTGAAGTAGCTTTGCTGCCCTCATCCATTTTATCATAACCAGCTGGGGCAGCTTTTTCCTCTTCTTTTTCTTTTTTTTTACATTAGTTTTATCTCCTCTACCATCTGCTTCACCTCCAGCACAACTTGATTTACATTAACTTGTTAATCCCATGTTCGGGAAAACAGGAATTTAAGTTGCGTTGCAAAAAAAAAAAAATCTCACTAAAATGGTGATTAGGTAACTGAGTTTCTTATCAAGTGTTTTGTTACACAAATATACGATTGATGATATTTGCAGTGTGACGTTAAAGGTTGTGTTTGAACATTAAATCTGAATCTGCAAAGTCAGCAGTCATGACGAGTGTCAAGTGAATGTCGTAGAGAGAAAACCTCAACATTAAACCTTAAAATAAACAGAGGAGAAGAAGTACTAACCAAATAATACTTAAGAAAATGACCTTAGTAAATATCTGTGGTTTTTGCCCCTCTGCCTGGGTGTGCTGTGGTTGTACTAATCCAAAACCTCTTGTCTCTTTCTGTGTTAGTTCATTTGTATCAGTTGAGGTCACGTCCGGCCTGAACACGATGACTAGAGTCCTTCATGTTCCTAGAACGAACTGAAAGTTCCAACTATGTGACTACCGTAATGTTTCACATGGTGTTCTCTGTCTCTGTATAGTTTTTACATTGTAGGAAAGCTTTTTTATCACCTTCTTTGTTTTTCTCTGAACACAAACACCCGTCCGCTTTGTTAAATACCGCTGATTCGACAGACACTCTGCATCAGCAGTCGTCTCGGTTGAACCTGAACATCCCTCTTTCCCAGCTTTACCTAAGACACGGTTGGTATGTTGCTTTGATTGAAATTTCTGATGAAATGTCTGCAGCTACTAGTTTTCCAATCATTCTGTGAGCTGTGATAAACAGCTAAACATGTGAGTGTGGAGTTTTTGAAGCATAATTTGGCTAAAGTGGAGTTGCTATGGCGAGGGGAAGAAAACTCATCCCCCTGCATGGCACATATGTTTCCCTCTGAGAGAACAGCTTGCAGAGCTGCTGCAGAGGAGTCGGTGTTATACATGTGATTTTCCTTCGAGTGTCAACGACAGAGAACAGCAGCTTCCCTCAAAGCCGCTGATCAATGAGGATGTTCCATGTGGATTCTGTTAAGTGTGTTTTTATATTGCAAAGTTGGTTTATATCTTCTGAGGTGGTTTCAGATGTGGTTCAGGTTATCAATACTCTTTTATTGAAATTAGGGCTACAGTATAAGTTATAACACTTCATAGAGTTTAGTTCAAGTGACATTGTTATGCCGATTTAAAGGACCATTACTTGAACGTGACACAACGTTTATACATGCAGTATACTCACAAGTGCTTACACGGGGACTTTGGCTTCAACCTGCTGTAACTGTGGTTAATGTGCAAACATGGAAGAGTATTTAAAGTTAATGGAATACTTGTCTTTTTATGAGAGCCTGTTGTGGAGCGAACCATGTTGATGGACGTTCTCTTAGGAGAGCAGATGGAAACACTGTAAGTATTTACGTTTATTAGAAGCTGGGTGATTCTGAGCATCTTGTTGAGTATCGGTACTGCGACTGGTGTGAAGGTGATATCAGTGTTGGATACTTTCACGTTTAACTGGTTCTGAGATTGTCTGAAATACTATTTGAGTTGAATGGAGTTCCCTGAGACAGCACCTTCTTCATTTAGAAGCAAAATCCACAAATCTTTTGCGATGGGGGATAAAATCACAAGTATGTTTCGGTGATTTTAGTTTTAATCTGGTGTGACCTCATAGTGGAATCTGGCCTCTGGTCAGTGAGTGATCAGTTCGTCATATCGTCATCACTGTAGTAGGGAAATGATTTACACTTGTGTCTCTCCTGCATCTAAATCTTGTCATCCTAGCCTTGATTCGACCTTGCTGTGGTGCATAGTGTGTGTGTGTGTGTTGTGTATGCACACACACGTATACGCGTGAATGCATGTACAATGTTATGTCTGGTACGTTGCAGACACAGTGGGATCTGCTGTCGAGAGCATTTTGACGAAGTGGTGCAGAATCTTTCGCCAGGCTTCACTGCTCTCACCTCGTCCAAACATTTAAATATTTCACACACGCACAACCTCTGACAAGGTGACAGACAAAAAACACACGTTGGATATGTATTCCAAACTAAATGTGCTATATTCTGATTGCTTACATTAATAACTGTACATAATAACATTAATGGAGAAAGCACAGGACACATTATCCTACACACGACACTACAAAAATGGCAAAATAACTACATTAAGAGATGCGGTGTGTTTTATTCTTTCAGCTCCGCTAGATTCTGCTGCATTTTTGTCAGGAAACATACAAAATAACAGAACCCCTTTTCCGTCTGCTTATTGTCTGCTGTGTACTATCGATGGTTGTCACTGCAACACTGTCTTCAAATCAACAGCGTTGTATGTTGTTCCGCCTCCTTGCCATCACGTTCAAAGCACAAAGCCTTTCATTCTCTACGAGTTATAAATAATTTAGTGACGGTCCACGCCGTGTTAACATTCTGCCCTGCAGATTGTAGAAGGACTAGAAGACGACGATAAACACTTGCTGAAACTGAGACAAAACTCATCTGCCTGTGTGGCACGGATGATCTGTGGCTGCACCTGCTGCAGAGGAGACACGGATTCAGACGTGAGGCGGAAGAGTTAAAGAGATATTGGACCAAAACCATTATCTTATGTATTTGACATATTGATAACAGCAGCTCCTTTACAACAAAAGCCAAATTAATCCACCGATCGCCAATACGATTACAAGCAAGACTTTTCTTTTAAATAAGTTTTTACTTGTAGATCCGTGTTGCTTCTGGCAAGTCAGTGACTCTCATTCAAACTCACAATTCCACATAGAATAACCTTGTGACAACCAATATATGATAAAAAAAATAACATCTAAGACTGGACCTTGGCTCAATGCTGCACATAGTCAACAGTGTCCTTCGAATGAGGGCAGTACACAGTGTGCAGAAATAACATGCTTGAGGTGCTCATTCAAAGTGTCAAAAGATTCTCCACCTCCCTAAATGCTGCTGGAATCAGACTGGACGACCCAGCGGAGTTACAGTGTGAATTAATGAAGGACGTTCACTACAGAGCGGCTCTTATTCTCAAAGTGTGGGCAGGGTAGACAGCAAGGTCTTGAAATAGCATTCACATCTGTGGTGAAAGAAGAATAACAGTAATATCATTCACATGTGCTTAAACTTAAAATAGGATTTATTGCCAATTAAATGGAGAAGAAAAAAATTGACCTAAAAAATCGAAGGTTCAACTGCCTTATTCAGTGTAGAGCGAGTCAGAGACAGCTGCAAAAGTATGTCTGGGTGTCGGCATAGAGTTTATACATTCATTTATACATCTGCAACCTTCTTACTTACTATCAGATGTCTTATCTTTTCTGCACATATCATACAGCCCCCTCTAGTGTTACGACTGGATGAGTGCATGTACAAGTTAAATAGGACAAGTTTAAGTATACCTGTATGACCTGTTTAATCTGCTGGATTCTGTACAGCTGATGTCAGCTCTATTAGGAACAGATTTATGGCGGTATAACAGAAACTGGGACAGTTTTTCCCCCACATGGTCCAAGATGATGTAATTAAAAAAGGTTGAAAATATGTAAAACGTCAGAAATTAACACTGGAGATTAGCTACCTTGGTTATTTACTGAAGGATTTCTCCACAGTTTGAACCCAGTGTTTGGCCGTTTGAATACTCGAGAATAAATACAAGAGTAAGAAACCTCCTGGCTCCTTACATGACTGAGAGCAGGGCTTTACTTAATGCATGTAACATACAATAACGATAAATGTGTACACCCAGTTTAATAGAATTGTGTTATCCTGATGACAACCTCATCTCTGTCTTGTGTGCCACCCAGCAGCCAGCAGAGCAGCCAGCAGAGCAGCCAGCAGAGCAGCCATGAAGATGACAGCACTCGCTTCCTGATTCCATTAATCCGAGAAGAGAGGTGAGCGATGTATTTGAACAGCTGTTGCCTCAGTATGAGCGTTACTGTTTAGGGACTTTTTTTCTTACAACCCATTCAAAGTAGAGTTAGAAGGTTGAATCCAGGATCTGTGATTCTGCGAGCGGAATGCTGGATGATATTGAAACTGTTGATTTGTGTTATTCTGTGTCAATATGGTACAGTGAACTCCTAGTGTCTCCTCTATTCTGCAACTAGCAGACACAATATAAAGGGAAGAATAATGAACAGAAAACTCAGGATCAGGATTCTTGCATGAATATCCCAGCAGAGGGCACTTCCTCCTCATATTGATGATCAAAATCAGACAGTGTCATTGCTGTGGTACATGATCTGTCTCCTTCTGACTCTAAAACTACACATTTGAGCCTTCAACCAGCCACCAAACATTCTTGTCACTCACAGTTCTACGCTCTGAGGATGCTTCGGATATCAGTGACACTAATGAGAGCTCAAAACAAACATAGATGATGTAATGTGTTTGAGATGAACTGCATAATTGATAAGAAGCCATCATCACCCCTCCTTTTCTTAGGTGTCCTTCAATTTAAAAGACACGCAAAAGAGGCCATGCATGCATCCTCCAGTGGTTTGTGTCAGTGCTTGTCTATAGTTCAGTTGTAGTTGTGAGACAGGCAGCATCATTACCTTTGTGTATGATGCAGTTGTCACAAGCACCAGTGACAGACCATGAACATTACAGTGTGTAGGTGTGAGTGTGTGTCTGTTACAATATGTGTTTGTGTGTGAATGACACGTAGTAAAATACTTTGTAGCTGAAGTAAAAATGGGGAAGCGAGGGACATCCTGTCTGTCAGGGTACACCAGGAGATTCAATGGAGGAAGAAGAACTACTTAGATTTTCACATGTTCAGGAAACATGAGGAGCAGGAAGTCTGTTTGATTCTGAAATAAAGTTATACTTGCAATGTTTGTGCAGGAACTAGATTTTGCCAAATAGAATTAATTGCAAAAGCCTTAAAAAAATCAAAATATAGATACAAAAGATTTTTAGTAATGTTTGTATGTATATGTTTATATATGTATATGTGCATATATGACAATATATTCATATGTGTATGTATGTTTATTTTTAATTAATTAATGCCTTTGTCAAGCTACCTGCAACAACCACATTTGGAAAAATAGAAACAGTTGGTCCTAAAAACAAAATGTATTCACAGATAGAGTGTAAAGCGTTTATTATGCTACTTTAATACTTACTGCTCTCACTGACAAGAAGCTGGTTTTGTCCTCATATATATGTTAATTGCTATAAGTCGTTAGAAACGGTCTGGGAAGGTCCCTAGAAAGACGTTCTGAAATGGAAAAATAGGTCAGAATCCTCTTCAGAATCCGTTCACTACACCTCCACTCTTTCTTTCTGTCCTGCACTCTTCCCCCTGTTTCTCTCTGTGGCTCTCCCCTCCCGCGCTCTCTCCTAGCTCTGTTTCCTCTTGCATGAAATCGAACAGTACCTTTCAAACCTATGGGATTTCTTGCTGCTCTTCTCTTCGCTGTGCTGCTGATAGCTAGGGAAGTGCGTCTGCAGCGGCTGCAGGGAGAGCAGCGTTCTGTAGCCGGCTTTAGAGGGCACGGAATGTCATGTCTCCTCTGCAGGTAAAACAGCTGCCTTTCTCTCAGTGGGCTGCACCGCTGCCTCCTTTAAAGTCTTGCCGTGTCTTGTTTTTTTTTTTCTTTTCTTGAGTTTTACTGCGTCTGTCTGTTTGCCTGTGAGCTGCAGCAGTTTTGCTCGGTGTGTTGCGAGCAGCTGCATTTCCTGGAGCAGTGACAGCCGGCTGTCGGCTATTATGCACGCTGCGATTATCGGTGCTGCTGCCAGATTTATCAGGGCATCTGCAGCGCAGACATGGATGAAATAGGATCGGTGGCAAGTTTGCTTATTTTGGGTCATTTTAAGGTATTTGCTTCGGAGGCTTCAGTGGAGTTCAACTCCTCCACTAGTGCTGCAGAAGGGTTATGTAATATCACAATGTGAATTGGCTAAGACATGCAATATGACTCACCAGTGAAGATGACGCAGCACATGATCGGGAGTTATGAATCGGGAATACACACTGAGACTTCAGTGGCAATATATAGCATATTGTTCCTCATTATATAACTGTATAATATAACTCTGCAGCAGGTTGGCTGTTAAATGCATGCTCAGTCAATCAATACACACATTTGAACCCCAATATTTCGAAGATATAAACAGTGTATTATCAGGTATAATAACCACTAGTGTATAAAATGCTTTGGTTAATAATTATATCTAATCCTTTGGAGCATCGGTAGCTGGGTTATGAATGTTATTTGTTAGGGATGCATTTGCAATATTTAAATGAACAATTTTGCAATTGGGCGATACAATATTTTTTCAAATTTGTCTATTTTGTTAATTTTTAAAACAAAGAAAACTTCATTATGAAGAAATGACTGAGCTTTTTTCAGGCTTCTTCCCCTTTATCAGACTCAACATCTTTTAATATGGCCTTAAGTCATATAGAAATCTAGAATATATATATAAGATATAGCAATTGTTTTGTTCATAATTGTTTAAACCCTTTGAAGTAGCAATACAGTAAGAATTTAAACTGAATTCTCTCTGGTCTCTTCCTCTGTGCAGGTCTGACAGTGCAGCGGACAAAATCAGGTGAGTCTGTTTTCCTGACATAGAAGCGCAGCACACTCCTCTTTTACCTGTGCAAGTCTGCAGATGGGCTTAAACAGCAGCGCAAAGTGGGGCTGGCTTTGCTGTCACCCCATCTGCCCCGACCCGCCCCCGCTGCATGTGACACAGATTCACGCCATTGTCCCCCAACCAAGGTGTCTGAATGCGCTTTACATGTGGAGAGGCCGGCAGTGAATACAGTTGCAAGCCGTGGAATGCCATTGTTGGCTTTATTGGTCAAACAACATCGGACACAAACAGGGCTTTGTGAGTTGGACACTGTTGTGGAGCTTTTAGTCTTTTAGCCAGGCAGCCGGTGGAAAGTCAGCACTGTGTGCAACACACCGCGCGCACATACAATTGATTCTCAAGAGGGTGAAGGGCTTCGGTGTCACAGGAGGCGCCGTGCCAGTCCTGATGCAAAGAGGCGCAAGAGGTGAGTGATACATGACGCTCCTAATCTGAGGGGGCACTGTCTGGGAAATGTGTTACATGAGAATGCTCTGGTCCTCCATGCTCCTTTAGTGTAAGATGAATAAGAAGAACATGAATGGGAACGTATTAACTATTACAAAATGGTCACTGAATAAACAAAGCAAGGCCAAGTCTTCTGATGCTCAGTCGTACTCACTGTAGCACAATCTGAAAGGTTTATAGAATTCCTCTGAGGAATGTTTTTTTTCTTTTCTATATTCATACATATGCATCATTTAAAGTCAAGTGCAGCTGTGAGAAGTGGTGCTATGCGGCCTTCCTCAGCACAGCTCTTTGGTGTGTGATGTGTTCTACGCGTTCAGTGATCAGTCAGGAGAGTTGGTGCTTTCCTGAGCTCAGTGGATGTTTGTTTGGTGTATTTCTGTGCGATCGCTCTGGTATGCTTGTGTCGGCTTTGGTATGCTTTGAGTGGTCAGTCATGCGAGTCGGGTGAGAAGCAGACCGGGGCCACGTTTGAACCACTAGGAGTCTCTGTTCTCCAATGCACAACAAAGAATCACCCAGCCTGTGTTCTCTGTGGACACCAACCGTGTATGTTGATGCTGCCATATTACAGGGGAAACATACGCGGCTCTCTGTACCTACATATACAGCAGTAACTGCCTCTTTTGGTCCGTTTTTCGAGCCAGTAGTGTGTTGGAACGGGAACATGAATGCATAATTCAGTTTTCAAAATGCAATTTGTTGCAGTAGCCTCTCCACTGTAGGATGGAAACACATGATTCATTTACATAGAAGGCCGGAGAATACTCCTACTCTGCTAATGGATTGATGGTGTAGTTTTGCTGGACATGCTGTTCCTTAGCGTCATTTATATAGAATCATTTATAAATGGTAACGAAGGAATGCATCAAATAATCCCAGATTATGCTTTTGCATGCACCTTACAGACATAACGACTGGGAAAGTCCTTCTTCACAATTAGAGTTTACACTAGCAGCTAGAATTAATGTGGAACCCAAACAGAGGGAAGTTGGAGTTTGCCTGATGAAGACCCTGTTTGGGTGAAGTATTGCTTATGTCATATCAGGATGAGAAGATGTTAATCCAGAGTGCAGGTATCCATTCCTCCTCTTCCTTCACCTGGCCTAGAACAGGTCGGATGTGCACACTGCCACTCTGCTGGTCGGTCCTCTACATAGTTTACTTTGCAAGGCAGCTGGAATTTTGCAACATCACAGGAGCATCCATCTTGCCAGGCTTCCAGCTATGTGGAACCACAGTGGTTCGGACCGATATAGTCTAGGTGTGACAATAGCTGATGGTTTGAAAACAACAATCACAGTTGCCAGAGATGGTCGGCATGAATGCTGCCATAGAGAAATAAGTATATCAGAACGGAAACAGGAGTATTTTGGCCTTGAAATTAGAGAAAAGGATGGCACTGAATGGTTTTATAAATAGGAAAAGTGTTTTCAATCTTCTCTAAACCGGTTGGAGTTCGGCAGTGACAGACAGATGGTTCATCCAATCACCTGCCAAGTGTTTTTTTTTTTTTAAACTGCCTGCCCTTTACCAAACAGTTTAGGACGGCTTCACAGATGGTTCCGTGTAACAAACCATCTGGTGCGTCAGTCTACTTCACATTTACACATGCCAGCTCATCTGCATTATTTTGAAGTAATTCTTAAATTGCACATTTGCCGTCTTTGAAAGGTGATGCACGATCAGCGGAGCGCAATCAAAATGTGGAAAATGTACTTTTAATTGGAATATTTAAGTTTTTTAAAGTAGTAAAGTAAGCAAGTAATATCAAAACGTCACTTAACTAATCTGAAAACCAATCAGCTGGGAGGATAAATTGCTTTCACTAATGAGAAAAGCTGACAACCAATAAATACATGAATACTAGCTGGAGTTACATGCACGTGAAATTGAGCACAGCACTGCAGGTTCTGTCTAAGAAAACATTGATTTGTTTGTTATTATGGCAAGTGTAGACCTTAAATAATGCATGCAAGAAGCCCTTTGGCTGGCAGAGGTGGAAAGAATGCAAGTACCTGGAAACTTGTATGTGAGTCAGTTATTGTGGAGGTGTCCACCTGGCAGAGTTTGTATTGTTCTTGCGGCGAAAACTAACAGGGTTTGATTATTTGCATAAACTGTTCTCAGGTTTGGCGTATTGGTGCATTGTAGCGATGAAATTATAATAGGCTGATTTTCCCAAACGTGCTGGATTGTACTTCCTGTCTTTCCTGCCTGTCCTCGTTGCTCTTCCGTCATCTCAGTTACCGGATTATCGATCATCGTCTGTGGTCTGAGACATTAGCTGCCGCTGACAGAGGTCAGCATAATCTGATCTTGTACAGGAGCCTTAGAGAGGCACAGACCCCGAAATAAAGAGGAAATGATACCAGGGAAGTGATACTGTTCAAACAAACACAGGCACTTTTTACCGATAAATGAATTCCCTCTGTGCCGTTCACGTTAGGACATGTCAAGCATTCACAGATGTTGATGTATTAATAATGAATAATGTCTAAAGTAGCACAGATGGAATCAAATCATTGAACCCTGTTTGAATTAACTTCAGAAACGTCAGACTCCGTCGTATTTATATATTTGTGAAGTGAAGGATCAATATTCAGTGTCCAGTAACAAGGAACACTGTTATGTCTTCAATGTGTATATTATTAGTATCCATTATGATAATATGTCACACAAACCGTGTCCAAGGGAAAACTAACTGAAGGTCATATGACACCATCTCCGTGACATCATAATGTAGTGCTCAACAGTTTGGCCAGACGGGGAACAGAAGGGGTCCACGGAATACTTTGTATTCAATGAAAAATATTCTTCTTCAGCAGAGCTTGACACTACGTTAATGAGTAGAAGTGAAAATCATTCCTTTTTTCTCATTTCTGTCCATGTCACTGTGAACCTTGTTTACATTCACTATAGACAAGGTAAACTTGAAGGGTTGTAACTTGTAAACAGGAAAAAGTCAGACAATTGTTCAGGGAGAGAGAGAAAGTAAGAAAAGGGGAGCATCAGGAAGAGTCCTGCCCTTCACATGATGTCATCTCATATGCAACAGATAAAGACATGAAACCTGCAGTAAACGTGCAAAGATTGTTGTTTTGATGTCAAAAAGATGATCCACAGATCATCTCACTCTGTATTTGGTAAAAGTGGAGCATTGGTTGCATTGACAATTACATTCAAAGAGGCGGGCGGAAAATGATTTGTGACATCACAAATAGTTCCATCATACACAAGCAGGATGGGGAAGCCTGAAGCTTCCAGTGCACAAACACTGAGAATAGACTCTAGAGTGAAGCAGGAGACATCTTGTGGCCATGCATATTCATATTTTCTGGTATTTCTAATGAGGAAGAGGTAGCAGGTGGCTAAGAATTTAAATTATACATTAATTATACATATTTCATAAAAACATAGCATTATATTGGAATCTGTGTTGGTCCTGAACATGCATGGGTTCAATTATTTCTAGAGGTTTTCCTGATTGTTCTGCAGTATATGACTGAATCATTGTATTCTGTCAGGTTAGTCTGAATACTATACAGGCACATCTTCAGTGTTTTGGTCCTGTGTCTGATCTCGCTCCAGATTTGTAACTGCTATCTGATTCCAATCTTCCTCACTGACTCCTGCAGAGTCCTATCACTATATTTAATGGTTATGGTGATGATGTTTTATACATTTGGGTCATGTACTTGACCAGGGTAGTAACGTCAGCTAGATGCTATAAATTCATGCCGTAGTTGCAGCTCAGTCGCAGCGCCGTTGCAGCTGCCTCCTGCCTGTAGACAGGAAGACAGACGAGGAGGAGTGAAGGAGAGCGACCAGGGGAGGGAGGATGATAAAGCAGAGGAAGAAGGAAAGGAGGTGAAGGACCACCCTTATCGAGCATAGCCGTTCTCAGGGAGCCTACCAAAGAGACCTTCCCACACACACACCATAGCCATCTAGCCAATCAGAGCATTCCCATCCTTGACCCACCCTCCCTCGTGCAACTGCTCATCCATGGCTCAGCGAAGCAGATTGGAGGTGATGCGGTATGAAGCGAGGCTGCGAGGCACCTGAACAGCAAGATGAAACTCACTGTTTTTGCACTACATCGTGTTAAGATGGTGATTTCACAATAGCTTTGAGGAATTACGGGAGAAAGAGCACAGCACCGGTTGAGATATATTCATAATGAGATTGTAGCATCCGGGCTGTCTGGACATCCTGGTGCTTCTCAACAGGCGATTTAGATTAACAAGTATTTTCTGTATCATCTCTGTTTGCAACTCCCATTTTCTGGACCGGTGATGTTATTTTTCCTCCGATTGATTTCCGACTCGCTGTGTAAGAGAGGACGGCAGGGGGATTTTATGAGCCTTCAGGATGGCGACAAAGCATGCCAGAAAAGTGACAATCTGACAACAAAACAGCGGGACAGTGATTGAAGAGAAGCCATGAGAGCCAGGAGAGACGCCAGGATGGTGTCTGCCTGTTCACCATGCACAAACAAAAGGTCAGGTGTGATTTCTGTTACTTTTACTGTTGCTGTGATGTATATTCTTATACTGCAGTTTGGGAGAACAACAATTTAGCTAACCGGTAGATATAATTAGGTGCATTACATGAATATGAAATAATGTACTACAGTTATAACCAATATGAATAGAGTGTTAGATTACAGATGCAGGGTTGGATGCAATGTAATTACAGGCAGGTAGTAAAATATCAAGCTGGTAAATCAATGTATCTGATGCTATCTGAATCATGTTCTGACACATCCCCAATATCACATGTGCATTTTCATATGGAATCCAATCATTTATTTACCATATAATCCATTCATCCTGCAGACCAACAACCAGCCTATGATTGTGCTCTGAATTAAGTTATAATTTAGTCCTAATGTAGGTGCCGCTGACCAAATCACATGACCCAGATGACCCTCGTATTGTTCCAAACCTCTTCAGTCTGACCTTTGTGGAGAAGAAGCATTTACTCTGCGTGTCTTAATAACAACCTTTATAATGTCAGGCGCTTTTTTTTCATAAGTTGCTTGAATAACTGCAATCAAACATTTAATTGTTTTTTTTTTTACTACTTCATAATAATGAACAAATACATGCTTAAGGATTTCATTCAATGGCTCCATTTTATTTATTTTTTATTATTTTATTTGTGTCTCCGATCACACTCAGTGTTAAAAATACAGCTTTTGTTTTCTTCAGCGGTTGATCCCAACAGATTGTGTCAAAGAGAAGGTGTCGAGGGGATTTCACAGCATTTAGGCCCTCTGAGATCTCTGCTGTGATCTTTGCTCCCTCTGGTACATTAAGGTGAATTTGCTTCGATTTACCGTGCCGACGGACCGGCGATCAGGATTGTTCCTTAACTTATGTCTGCAATAAATACTCCTGGCAGGAATCACTCTGATACCCTGCGTCACCATCTCGAAGGCCCTTGAATGAATCAAGAATAGTCATTCAAGATCAAAGGTAGAGTCTTTATTTCAGATGGAGGCAACCAGAAATAGCGTATTCCAACCTGCTCTTCACCTAACACACGCTGCTACAAAGAGGTGTCATTCCATTCAGAAGAAATAGTTTCTATCATTTCTTCTTCACTCCTGCAGACGGATTAAATCTTTCACTATGTAAAATAGTCGGTGGGTTCATTCAAAATGGAAGTTTGCTGCCTCCCTGTCTTTACAGACGGGCGCGTCATGAGGCACCCTGTGTGACTGAAGGCAACTTATGAAATATAGGTTCTGAACAGTGTTTTAAGAAATGCATTTATGGTAACCTCGTAGAAAGCAGTTGGACAATCGTTCAGGGAGGGAGAGAGTAAGACAGAGCGAGCACCGGGAAAATACCGCCCTTCACATGACGTCATCTCATATCCAACGGGTGTAAACATCAAACTGCAGTAAACGTGCAAAGGTTGTTGGTTTGATCTGCAGATCATCTCACTGTGCTCTTGGTAAAAAATAGATGAGCCTCCCGTTGTATAGATGTCACACACGATAACATGAGCGCTAAAATAAAAAAGCGCCGCGTTTCCGCGACGCCACTGCTCACAAAGCCAGCGTGAACCTGCACAGGCAACGTCAGCTAGCCAACTTAAAGATGCAAGAATTGGAGCTGGAATTTATACCAATTAATTTGTGATTTTAATAAAAGTCCGCTCAATTTCTTTGTTTTGTTAGTGGAGTATCGGTTGCTTTATTCTCCAGGATTGAATGAACCACGATCGTCTCCCTGTGCGACAGAGGCACGACCCCGTTCACATCATCCTTACAACATATGTGTGCGTGGGCGATGTGTCTGCATTCAGACCCTCACTGACACCTCAGGGCCTCCGGTGACGCGCAGTGAAATTCACATATGTTCATCCTGCTGATGGTGCTTAACGTCTGTACGCCCGCCCCACCAGGACAACATTAATGCACCTTATTCTGCAAATAAGCACTCCCATCCAGATGCACATCCACAGGGAGGAACCTTAACTATGTTGTGAGTGCACCTCAGGTCCACGCAAGGTTTTAGGTGAACTAAACTCCCACAATCTAAACTGTCGATTTCAATCCTCTGTGTTGCCTCTCTTAAACCTAATGTAATGGAAAGTCTGATGTACAGGTTTCATAAATCTCGTGATGTAATCTGTAATCCATCTCTTCTAAACTGCCTCCCTCCGTTGCAGACATGATTGATTTCCCTTCGAGCTGTTCCAAAGGAACTGTGGACTACCCTTACTTAGGGATTCCTCACCTCCTCTGCATCCCACTCAGGCGAGAGAGGGAAGCGTCTCGGTTACAGGGCCACTTTCTCGCTTCTCCAAATCTAGTGTGAATATTTAAGGATTTCAAGTCTGCATTTATCTTGCATCGATCAAGCAGCGACACAGTATTGGCTAAATGCCGTTTAGTCTCCTCGGTTAATGACTTTTGCATCAGTGAGAGAAGAGTCGACTTGATTACCTCACTGACACGCATAAGATCTGTTGAAGATGCAACACAGCTGAAGGAAACTATTCAATCAGGGCTGCGGAGCTCCGTCAGGGGTAAAGGAGTGGGAAGAAATTGCTCCGACTGGAGAGGCAAATATCTTATCAGGTGCCACAGCAAAAATGAATTGATTGAATAGGTGGAGGAGTGCTTGATAGCCTCTGATCACAATGATTCATGATTCATGTGGGCGCAGTGTATTGAGTCACTGGCAGCAGCAGAGTCGGGAGAGAAAGGACTGCACTCTCCTTACCCATTAGCCCACAGCTTTACTTTACTGTATATGCGCACAATGGGGCTGGGCGGAATCCAATTCTGAAACCTTTAAACCCTCCTCAAATTGTACCGTTATGTACTGTACAGTATCACAAGGCTGATTAACTTCATGATAAACAAAAAAGCCTTTTTACAGAAAAACAACCAAAAATTTGAAAAATAAAGCAACTCACCTAAAGTCTCATATAAATGACCTGCTACGTAATAATCCTGCATTAATGATCTGTTTTCATTCTGGACGATCAAACCCAGTGAAATATTTAATCAAAGAACCTCTTTGGTTTGATTGACACCTCATTTTATGCCAAAAGGAGCATCCATGGCAAGTCTTTATTGATAGGCAGCATCCATCCTCATTGTCTGTGCACAGATCGAGGAAATCGGAACCAATCATACAAACGAAATCCGTATTAGTTTATCACGGTAATAAGATATACATCCTTGCTTTATTTAAATTCCCCAGGCTGCTGTGTTACCGCGCAGCTCTCATATCAAACAATTACTTAAGTGTCGACCCAGTATTGGGGTCGAGATGACTGAAGATGTTGTTCCTGATCCTCCTTTGCTTTTTTTGCATGTGAACCAACTACAAGAAACACAACATGTAATGTGTGTCACCTTTTATTATGACAAAGAGTCCTTTTGTTCTTTATTTGATTTTCCAAAGACTTCTAAAGGGGGAGACGTGTTTTTAATCATGATAACGGGTGTTTCAGTTTCTGACTTTTGTTACCATCTCAACACAATCGACTCTCCATCGATACTAGTTTATTTTAACTGGCATCAGTTGACACCAGGACTTTCACATGATGAATAAGCAAAGACAATCTACTAAAACCTCTCACATACTCTTCTGTACCTTCACTGATAGGCCAAGCAAAAGAAGTGGAAGAAACTGATATGGAAACCTCAAAGGTAGGCTATAACTCAACAACAGAAAGACACTCAACATGTGATCAGTGACATGAGATTTTGCTTTGCAAAGCAGAGATGCTCCCGTCGTGTGTTGACACCTTCATCCATCCTGTACACACTGTCTTCCATCTTTCAAAAATAAAAGTGTGGTTTCAGTCATCATCCTGTTTCATAACATTAGAGGATGCTGTACTCAGGCCCGACATAGGAGGGCGCTGTTCCAATACGGTGGGCTGTATATATCACATACTGTATACTGTGGTACTATATAGTAACTCAAGCTCATGCGGAGACTCTCGACTTCTTCTGCTACTCAGATTTCACAGTGTGTGAGATTCGGGGCCGAGGCTGCTGTCGGATGATTTACTGCACTGTACCGTCAGCGTTTCTCCATGTAGGACGTCCAGGGGTTAGGGATGGTCACACTAATTATTGGCTGCAATCTGTAGTCTAGAATATAAATACTTAAAGGTCAATCCGCTGATTTTACACACCATGCTTAGTCTATTCTGTTAATTAAATCAGATAAAATAGCCCAGATGAAGTCAGAGAGACCAGTTATTTATAACAGAAAGCCAATGTTACAGCGGCTGGGGGTGGATCAAGTTGAACTGTGGGAGATGTAGGATCTTGAGTTAAACTAGGGGCTTAAGGTCAAGATGTCTCAGGTGTATTCAGTATTGATTTTTGACCTCTTGCCCCCCCCCCTCCCCCTCTCTCTCTCTCTTGAGAGCCTGTCTGCTGCAATAACAAATTTGCTGGAATTCTTTTAATTTCCTTCTTATAATGAACATTGCGGAAAGGATGCACCTTCAGAAATCTGCTTGTCTGTTCACTGCACATGTGCACCCCGTACTGTAGTCGTCATGTCTCAAATATCATGCCTTCTCATATGAGTTTTAGCGGCTTTTGGACGACAACACGCCATGAAGAAGCGTTGACAGTTATTAACACGGCTACCCGACACATATTTAACTTCACAACCAGAGAAGATTATGTTGTCTTGACAGTATGAGAATACAAAATGGTGCAAAACATGACAGTGAAAAACGTTGGGATGCATAGACAGCAAGCCATTGATTAAAAAAAACATGCTAAATAGAAGGATTTCAATATACGTACCAGCTGAATAGGCAGTGCTCCTCTGGGAGGCCGACAGAAGCAGCTTGTCAGTTTGAGAATGGACAGATGACACTGATCTCTACCTCCATGGAATCTATCACAGTAACACTAGATCAACCAGTTTCTTGCTCCAAGGCACTCTTGGAGTGATTGTGGGTGTTGAGCATTGTCTAATTCGGGGGATTTATTACCCTTCCCAAAATCTTCATGACAGGATTTAATCCCACGGCATTTTCGTTCAGCTATAAAGGATTAGGGATTAAATGGCAGATACAATGTTCAACAGTTGTGCATTTGTATCTCGTTAGTGCCAAGTTGGTAAATTCCATCCATCTGACCATCTGAGGAGTTATTAGTTGTATGAGGACGTTAGAAAACAACCTGTCCGTCTGATATTTGACCTCGTTGGTTTTTAGGCTTCAGTCCACAGATTAGGCTCTAAGTGAGAAAGCACTGAATCCCCTTTCTGATTAGCTTCAAAGATCGTATGAATGCAACGCGTTTGAGAGTCCAGGCCGTGCTGAGTAATGTTGCTTTGTCACCACGAGTGACACGGATCATTTGTGAGGCTCAAAATAGCTTGTGTCCTTGTGAATGTCTTGTGGGTGGTAATGGCATAGCAACCGGTGGTAAAGCAAATGTAGACGTAAGTGTGTGTTTTACTGGGGGGCATAGTATTGTGTTTCCCTGGCAACATACGTATGTCTTACAGCAAACAGCAGGCAAGGTCCACATGTGGCCCTGAAGCTGCAGGCTTGAGTGCTACCGGCTTGATGATGACAGGGTCGTCTCTGTGGCAACAGACCTGACTGACTAGATGGAGGGTTTGCCTGGGAGGGGTCGATCAATATTTCTCCGGCCAGTCTTTTATCCCATTACCGCTCCAAAGTCCTTCAATATAAAAATATATTTATTCACTCTACCTCCGAGATTTTGCCTCAGAGCACATGTGTGTACAAGTCAGCGTCAATAGGGGAGAGAAGTCCCACCGATACTGAATGAACACGGACTCATTTTAAACAACATCCACTTAAAGCTGCTGCGTCTTTAATCAACAGAGGTTCTTCTGAGGGCAGAGCGTGAGGACACAGATGGTTTTCCATCTTTCTGCCCGCAGAGGTTGGAGTGTTACGAACAGTGAGCAGCCCCTCAGCTGCAGCTCATCACGCTCACTGACGAGTGATGACGAGGTCATGTAGAGCTATTTCATAATGGTATGACGGCAGAGACGGCATTGTGTGGTTACATAATGTTTCATCAAGGCCAAATGATAAAGATATTAGTCTCTTGTTATTTGTGTTAATATCAGCGCTTCATTCAGCTTAAAGCTCTAGAAATGCTAAATAACAGCTTCAACATCACTTTTGATGAGGAAAACAATGGCACCAGCTACACATGTGCAGGAATACGTAATAATGCCATGAGTGACTTAATATCATCCCAGCACGTCAGTCACGAGAGAAGCTGTGGGCGGTGGGATTTCTAACAGCAATAATCCAAATGGACCAGTCAGCTCTGGCTTTAGTTCTCTGCCCTGATCATATCTCGTCACTGTTCGTTTTACACCCCTGCAGAATAAACAGCAGAACCATGTGTCCGTGGTGTCAGCAGGGTGTCTGTGTATGTGTCAAACCTTTAATCAGAAAAACCAACGGAAGATAAACTTTGACTACCCCACGGCAGCGTGACAAGGAATGCCACCGCAGTAGATCAGAACATTACGGGAGGTGTGAGTAAACTCACATTACACGTTAGTTCACAATCCAGAGACGGAATAAAAACAGACCCTTCCTTGTCCCTGGGAATGACTCCCGACCCATACCTACTCCATGTTTGGTTTTATTGTTAGTTGTTGTTTATTCATATTCTCCTCATCCTTTTCTAGATTATATCTTTGGATTTTACTGCACAGCTTTTTATTCCCATCCTTTTCAAATTATGTTGCTGTTTGGCCAGATTAGATTGTATTTGCTGCAGCGGTTGAAAGCAGAGTTTTGATCAGTTGCGAGCACATACGGAGGCTCAGCCCCGGACTTTCCACACATCCTTCCGAAAAGACGTCAACCTCTAATCTGAAATCATCGTTCGTTTCCTCTGTCCCTGCCTTGTGTCAAAGTCTATTGTCCTTCTAAAGGCATTTCTCACCCATTCAAGTGTTGCAGTTAAGATAGTTTTGTACCCTGTCTGTTCAGATATCAACAGATTATGCATCAGCGTCCTGTAATTACATCTTGTGGCAGCAGAGGTCACTGTTGCCATTTCGAAAGCTGAAGGTTATACAGCATTTTATTTGTGCAATATAGTTCATCAATTATTGTGTAAACAGCAACTACACAGTTCTATCTTATCTGTGTCCAGACCAAATTGTAATTTGTGTCATTGTTACATTTTGTTTAGCAATTTGTATCTTTAGAATAACTGACATTCCACTTTGTATAGTTAAAGGCCCTTAAAATCCCCCATCTATGATATTCCCACACAGCACTATCTGCAGTGAATTGATACAGTAGCAACTAAGATGTTTGCTGTACACTACTGGATGCTGACTAGATCCGGAAAGATCATCAGAATCTGATCTCTCCGAGTCGTGACACCGTTCTACTGAACAGAGCTGTTTGTTTGAGGAGTTCAGGGTCATGATGTGATGAGTCAGTGATCCACTGCATAATAGCTCCAGCCATAGGTTATCTTGTACACACTCAACGGCATCTTGAGGCCTTTTGCAGGTAGCCAGTTCAGACTAACATCACTATTCGCAGGATAACGTGTGAATCAGGATGTGTCGATTAGCCAGTGCGAGCGTAAACACTTCTTGGGATCCTTAGCTTGGATTGTCCATCAAATATTTCTTTTACCTGAATAATAAACCCTTGTGAGATGGTCTAAAGGGTTAAACTTGGATGCTTCTCTGCACCGGGGAAATTCAGGATTTATAACCACTTCGTCGTCCAACAAAATCACTATGCACATAATTTAAAGATGACTGTGCTGGGACTTTGGCAGTGTTGACTTGTTGAATCACTCAAAGTTAGAAGTCACAGAAGATCTTTCTAATGTGCAACACATTTTCTTCCGTCAGCTGAGTGACAGCTGACATGCGGACTGAATGTTCTGCTGCACTCTCGTCCTCTCACTGATCAGAG